>PITA01022579.1:0-30082 GCA_004023965.1 Spilogale gracilis | reverse complement strand
TTCCTTCCTTCCTTCCTTCCTTCCTTCCTTCCTTCCTTCCTTCCTTCCTTCCTCATTTACTCTTTTGATTTCTCTTTTCCTTTCTCCCTCCCACAAAGGGATGTGTATTTTGTTTATTATAAGTTAACCTTGCAAAGGTCATCTAGATCCTTTTTTCCCTTCCCTTCTCCTTAGGTACTTTAGCTCATCAGTTATTTCTGTACTACTTCTGGACTTCTAGGTTTCATTTTTCCTCACTTTCAATTATGTATTCATTTTCAGGAATTCCTCATATAGCCTAGGTATAAAATATATAAGTTTAAAACATAGCAGATGGCTTTTTTCAATTTGTCATTTGTTTATAATTTCTGAACCTGATCTAAGGTGGTGGCTTTCAAGAAGGGATTTTCTTTTTTCCTCTGGATGCTCTGAAAATATACAGAGACATTTTTTATTATTTCAGTGGCTGGAGGACTTATCATGGCATACTGTGGGAGAGATGAGTAGTTGTTCAATGGATATATAATGCCAGTTACACAGTATGAGTAAGATCCAGAGATTTGCTATACAATATGATACTGAGAGTTGATAATACTCTATATTGTACACACAAAAATTTAGTAAGACAGTAGATCTCAAACTAACTTTTCTTAACAAATAAAAACAAAACAACAACAAGAAACAAAGCACACAGTAATAGAAGGTACATAAGGAAACTTTTGAGGTATGAATATGGCTATTACCTGGGTTATGGTTATGATTTCCCAGGTGTGCCTTTGTCCAAACTCATCCAATTTTAGGCATTAAATATGTGGTTTTCTATATCAATTATACTTCATTAAAACTTAAAAGATTGTGGGGTGCCAGGGTGGCTCAGTTGGTTAAGTGACTGCCTTCGGCTCAGGTCATGATCCTGGAGACATGGGATCGAGCCCCACATCTGGCTCCCTGCTCAGCGGGAAGCCTGCTTCTCCCTCTCTCACTCCCCCTGCTTGTGTTCTCTCTCTGGCTGAGTTTCTCTCTATCAGATAAATAAAATCTTAAAAAAAAAAAAAAAAAAAACTTAAAAGATTGTATCATTTATGCCAACAATCCTACTGGTGTTTGAGGACCTAATGAATTCCTGCACAAGTAACACCATATCCTTGAAGTCATAGTGAGTCTATGTACATACTTAATATAGTCCCAATCAAGCATATACCATTCAAGTATTGAATATTTTAATATAGTTAACATTATTTCACCTTATATTACATGAATTTATTGTGCTTTTAAAAATATGTTACAAAATATTTATTACAAAAAGAAGACTGAGTTTCTTATGTTCCATCAATTTCTGCATTAATATTAATATCAACAGGAATCCTAATTTTTGAGAGAATCACATACACATCATAATCTTTCTTTATGATTTGTGATATATGGATCTTGAAGAAATTCTCTTCCCCATTGGTCACAAAAATATTCCCATATATTTTCTTTTATTAACTTTGTACATTTATTATTCATATTTAAATTTAATTCAAATAGAATGTATCACTATACAAAGAAAGAGGTAGATATTTAGTTTGGTGTTTTATTTGTTGTGAATAAATTTCCGCATATCATTTGTTTTCCAGTCGTTCATATTTCATCCCAGTTTTTTGTGGTGTCATCATATCCAATATTAATTCCCTTGTGCCGACCTTGTTAAGTCAGTCATTTATGCATTTGAACACGTTTGTTGTTACTGTAAGTTATATATTATGTCTTGATTTTTTTTTATCACTGTGGTTATAAAGAACAGTGACTATATATATTTTTTGGTTATACATGAATCTGGAAATCTTGTTGGATTATCACACACATGGAATAGTTTTTGCTTTTTCTTAGCATACAATACTGTATGCTTATGCTGAGAATTTTTTATCTCCCTTTCTATCTATACACCTTTCTTTCTTTCTTTCTCTCTTTCTTTCTTTCTTTCTTTCTTTCTTTCTTTCTTTCTTTCTTTCTTTCTTTCTTTCTTTCGCTCTCTCTCTTTCTTTCTCTTTTCCTTCCTTCCTTCCTTCCTTCCTTCCTTCCTTCCTTCCTTCCTTCCTTCATCCTTTCTTTCTTCTTTCTTTCATTGTAATGTTAGAGGAGTTCCAGTAAACTATGAAAAAGTTTATAATAGTCATCATTGTCCTTCATCTTAACAGAAATACATCTAACGTTGCCACATTAAGTTTGAACTCTGTTGTATGTTTTGTGAATAAATTTCATTAAGGTAAGAAAATATACAAATACGCTTTAATTCTTATTTTCTAGGAAATTCATTCATTCATTCATCCATTCATTTAGAGACTGTTTATCACAGTGAAGAGTAGGGCTCAAGGCAGACTGGGTTGATATAGTGGGACTATTATTACCAAATATGTGGGCTTTTTGTCTTCCTTAGCGCTCTCTCTCTCTCTTTTTTTTTTTTTTTTAAGATTTTATTTATTTGACAG
The DNA here is from genome assembly GCA_004023965.1 of Spilogale gracilis. Taxonomy (NCBI): domain Eukaryota; kingdom Metazoa; phylum Chordata; class Mammalia; order Carnivora; family Mephitidae; genus Spilogale; species Spilogale gracilis. Next base: position 27,632 of record PITA01022579.1, on the reverse strand, counting down.
GGAGAAGCACAGCCAGGCCAGAGAGGCAACACAAGCAGGGGGAATGAGAGAGGGAGAAGCAGGCTTCCCGCCAGCAGGGAGCCCGATGTGGGACTGATCTCTGGTTTCCAGGATAACGACCTGAGCCAAAGGCAGTCGCTTAACCAACTGAGCCACCCAGGTGCCCCTCCTTAGCTCTCTCTTATGTAAACGTGCCTAATAATACTTTCCTCACATGGGTTTTTGAGTGTTAAATGATTAACATATGCAATGGACTTAGAACAATGTCTGGCATATGGGAATGCCAACTAATTACTAAATATTATTTATTTAATTTGAGAATATATTACTTATAATTTATTCAAATATTTTCACATTTGTATATGTGCATATATAGATATTTTCCTTTTGGGAACTCAGTATGAGGATGTTTACAGTTATTTATATATAGTATCCATATCTCTTAAGTTTTCTTTTCCTTTCTCATCATATGACTGCTCAATTAATTCTCCTACAAAATTTTCTCATTCACTAGATTACATTTCTTTTCTGTATACTCTGATCTTTTGCGTTTTAATTTAAGGTTTATCTATGCCCCAAAGTTTGATATTGTTTTTATGTTTAGAGTTTTTATATTTAGAATTGCAAAGAATATTGTTTATCTGTATATCTCCTTAATTCTTATTTTAACAGTAAAACTTAAAAAAAAAAAAAAAAGAAAAAGAGCCTGAGTGGCTCCCTCAGTTAAGCATCCGCCTTCAGCTCTGGTCATGATCTCAGGGTCCTGAGACTGAGTCCCGCATAGGGAATTCCTGCTCTGTGGAGAGTCTACTTCTCCCTCTACCTCTCTCTGCTGCTTGAGTCCTCTCTCTCTCCTAAATAAATAAATAAATAAATAAATAAATAAATAAATAAATAAAATCCTTTAAAAATTAAAAAGCAAAAGACTACGTTTTTATAAAATATGTAAAGAATATCATAATAAATGAGTATATATGTTCCACCTAATAATTATCTTCCACCTAATATAGAATACAGAGAGGCCCTCAACCTATGGACACTCCATTTACCTACTTCCATGATGTTATTTCTCATTTCAGTGGTGAATTTTGTGCTTGTATTCTTGTCTTTTGGTTGTTTTGTTTCATTTCATTTTTAGGTTGTACAAGTTCTTAAATAATATAGTGTCTCATTTGATATTTAACATACCTGGCTCATGTCTCTTAAAGCAACTTGCTTATTTGGGTAAATATTTTATTTGTGAGATTTGTCCATGCTGATACACGTGGTTCTAGCTTACTTGCTTTCACACCCTGTAGTATTATATTGTAGTAACACAACACCTTTCATTCTACTCTTGGTTTAAGAGACAACAGAGCTTTATCACAAAAACCATTCAACTATAAATATCCCTATGCATGCCAGCTGGTACGCATAGTTGCTCCTGTCTTTGCAACCATATTCCAATATGGTAGAAATAAAATAAAGTTTCCTTGTGATTCACTTTGAAAATCATTGAGTTCTTATGAGATTGATTTTTCCTACTGTGTTAGCTATTCCTTTCTCCTCTACTGTGATATACCCATTCATGTCTTTTCCTATACTTCAATTATTCTGTGATTTCATCCCACAAATCTCTAAATCTTTTATACATATTCTTGTTACTAAGGCATTTTTAGTAATTTTATCCCAAATATATTGATATATATTGATACAGTTTATAATTTATTTTTAAACATTTTAAATAATGCATTTTTGATACAGTTTTAATTTTATTTGAATTTGCTTAATGATTCACTTAACAATTTATGAGTTCATAAATACATTTCTTAAAATATCTTTCTAACTTTTAAAAATCAATGTAAAATAGCATTCTCTACAGTAACATCAGTTAATTCACCTTTGAAGGAATAAACTGAACAAAAGTTTTGTTTTGAGTTCTTGAACAGAATACAAAAAATAAAGCCATTAGTGAAATTAACCAACTTTCTATATATATTTAAATAATTGAAATTTAATTAAAAATTAAATTTAAATATGGAAGAAATTAACTAGTTTTGAATCACTTCTTTTGTCAATGGAATCAATATTATATTAACTATTCACCTTTCACGTATAAACTTAGATTAAAAATGAATAAAATTAATGCAGGAGCACACCTTTGTGTCTTTTTTTGTTTTGTTTTATTTATTTATTTTTTACACACTTAGATCTAAATGAAAAGTCATGTTGTAGAGAATGACATATGTCCTTATTGTCTTCTGTATATATACATGTGGACACAATTCTCTTGTATCGACTACTAATTTTTTTCCAGACCACTTATTTATCTTATCAACTACTAACTTTTAGCAGATTTGTGCCCACTCATTTCCATATAGTTGGTGACATAGTGAATACCTTCCATGGCGAATAGTAAATGCCAACAAATAATTGTGTAAGTTACACATTCATTTTCAACAGTCTTGAAAGTCCAGGCTTAAGAATCCCAGTTTTCACTGGGATACCAGTGAAATACCAGTATGCATTTTTGAGCTCATTCTTCCTAACAGATGTATCCCAAATCCTCAAAAGCATTACCAAACAAGTTTAAAAAGTGGCTGTAGGTGTTTGTGCTACAATAATTGATAACACCACTGCAGCAAAAACACTGAGGAGATTCTCTATATGCTCTGTAGGAGGACTGGTCAGGTCTGATTTCACAAGTGTATTCTATGTACGCTCTACTTACAATTTCTCTTGTTTCGGTTGACCCAAAATCCAATGTGTGATGTCTTTGTGCATCTTATAGGCCACAATTCAGGCCACTACATACCTGGCTGGTACATTAAGTACACAACAGGAATGGTGTAATATGTCTTTCAAATTGCTCAAGGCCTGAAGGAATTAAGTTTCCCTAGCCAATTCTTTCAGAGTATACCTGATTTATTAATAGAGCCCATCTTGATGCTCTGGAAATGGAGGTACTATTTTTCACTTGGAAATGATTGGGAAAAGGAAAAGAATGCAGATTATCTGTGGTTAGATTTCAGATTTAAGCACGTGTTAAAATAATCATTTACTTCCTATATGTTTACTATTAGTTGAGTGCACAGCAGAGGTTGGAAGTACAAAGTAGAGGTCTAGCAGCCTCCTCTCCCCCGGCTTATTTCAAAGCAATAAGGGTGGCTGGGTTATGGACATTGGGGAGGGTAAGTGCTATGGTGAGTGCTGTGAATTGTGTAAGACTGATGATTCACAGACCTATATCCCTGAAGCAAATAATATACTATATGTTAAATATATATATTTATATATAATTTGTATAAAAATATTTTATATTTATGCATAATTTATATATAATTATACATAAATATATTTATATATGTATATGATATTTTACATATATTAACTATATATATAGTTAAAACAATGAAGTCCAAAATTGGACAGAAAAATGAATAAACAAGTATAACCTAAACTGTCTCAGGCAAATGAGGAGATATGAGTCATTCTGTCTGTAAGAACAATTTTAAAAGTTTCAATGGCTGTCGAGTTGCCTAGGTGGCTCAGTTGGTTAAGCAATTGCCTTCGGCTCAGGTCATGATCCCAGAGACCAGGGATTCAGCCCCACATCGGGCTCCCTGCTGAGCAAGAATCCTGCTTCTCCCTCCCTCACTCCCCCTGCTTGTGTTCCCTCTCTAGCTGTGTTTCTCTCTGTCAAATAAATAAATAAAATCTTTTAAAAAAAGTTTCAATGGCTGTCATTTCATTTGTGTACTAACCAAATGTATACTGTTATGTTAGATACAGGTGTAAGTGGTGCAGTATGACCTCCAATGTTATGTTTCTTTTTTGTTCATTTCACTTTAAGTTTCACATATCTTGTTATATGGGCATTTAATGCATTACTCTTAGCTGCTGCCTAATGCTTATTAATAATACCGCAGTAAACATCTTTAATTAGATACCCCTGTGGACATATGTGAGAATTTATTTTATAAGTCAGTTGGAGGCATTGTAAACATCTTTCCCCATTCCATTAATTTAATGACCTTGTCGTATAATTGGACATATATCTTCATTTTGATCTAATCAACATGTCCTATTTCCCATTTTATGGCTTATATTTTGTAATTTTGAACTTTCATTTAAGAAGCTTTTCTCCTCCTAGCTCACAAAATTACTCGTTAATAGTTTATTAATGTTATAGTTTTACCTTTCATACTTAAATTTTTATCTTATCAAAATTCTCCTCTTTATTTGTCATTGAGCAGGGATCAAGTTCTGCCCTGCTTTTTTTGTTTATTTCTTTTTTTCTGAATGTAATAGACCATATTTTCAACAGGATCTATTAACAATTCTTCCTATCCTCATTTGTGGAAATATTTTTAACATATAAGTTCCTATTATATAAAGACTTACACAGATCTCTGTATCTTCCATTTATCTATTTGCCTAATAATTTTTAAAAACTTGTTTATTTTTAGTATGATTTAAAGTAAGTCAGTATCTGATAGGGCAAATCCCATTCATCAGTCTTTTTTAATGAAACTTATACAATTATTTGAGGAAATTCATTACCTCATTTAATATTTTAGTGCAACTACCTATTCTTTAAAAATATTCAACTGATACTTTGATTGGATCATATTGTATTAGTATATTTTGGGAAGAATTAACCTCTGCCTTAATTGAGCAAGTATGATCTTCCCATTTATTCATTTAAATCCTTTATTTGAGATTTATATTTTTTTCTCTAAGGAGATTAGTGTATACTTAGTTAATTATTAGTTGCTTTAATTGGTGTTGTGTTAATGTAAATGTCACCTTGTTTTTATAATTCTTCACTGGTGTTTGATGACATAAAGAAACATTACTGACTTTCTAGGCTGACTCTTTACTTGATAAAACTTCTGGTCTATCTTACTGGTTTCAGCAGATTATTGATTATATTCATTTTTGGAAATGGATGATCATAAACATTTTGCAAATAATGACATATTTTCTGCTTCCTTTTAATGCTTACATTTATTACTTTTTTTTTTTTAATTTTCAATGACATTGTATTAAACCCCTAATATCATGTCAAATAGCAACACTGACAGGGAGAATTTTTCTCTTGTTCTTGATAGATTATCTGTCTAAAGATTTTCCCATGAGTAAAATATTTTCTGATTTAAGAAATTCCATTTTAATCCTAGTTTGCTAAGTTTTTATTATAAATAGTGGTTAAACTTTATTAAAAAAATATTTTTATTCATTGAGTTTGAATATTATGATCTTTCTTAGTGAAAATGATGGATTACATTGATCATACTTCTGTTTGATACATCCTTACATTCCTTGCACACACTTAATTGATAATGGTACATATTTGAATTTAAATATTTAATATTTTACTTAGGATTTTTGTCATTTAGTCATTTGGCTAAAAAGTTAAATGGGGTGTATGTTATTTTTAGTCTCTGACCTCTTTCTATCTAGCACAATCTCCATTATGTCATACACTGACTTGTCAGACGTTGGGCGACTTGTTCTTACAATGAGCCATCTTTTGTTTATCTGGCACTCTCTACCTTGTTCACCAGTACATCATGTAAACACACAGACACACAAGTTAAATTGGAGTTTTGCCACTGGGTGAGCATGATTATTTCACCCCCATAAAATGGACTGAAGAGCTTTGCTTTTTTTCTTTTGACAATCGCTTAAATTTTTTATTTTGTTGTTTAAGATGTTCATTGCTTCTTGAAAGTGTTTTATATTTTCTATGAATTTAACCACTTTATCCAGATTCCAAAGCATATTAGTCAAATCATTTCACAATACTTTTTCATGTTTTTTCTATCATAGTTATTGCTTTTTTGAAATCTGTACATTACTAGATGCATCTTCTTTTTTTTTCTTAATCAGTCTTCTTAAAGGTGTGATTAAGTATATATAAGAACATACTTTTAATCTGGTTAAATTTATAAAGTATGTTTAATTTCTACTTTATTGAACTTTACACTTTGTTGCTGTTGGTGTTTACTTTTGTTTCCTTTCGGGAAGGATTTGCCCCCAACTCAAAATGTCCAGCTTATTTTTTTTCTTTTTTCTTTTTTTTTCTTTTATTTTTTTCATAACCCAGCAATTCTATCTCTCCCCCACCCAGCAACCTTCAGTTTGTATACTATTATATATAACCCTGAGATTAAGTGTCTCTTATGGTTTGTCTCCATTCCCATCTTTTCATTTTTCCCCTCCCTAACCCCCACTACCCCCCCACCCTGCCTCTCAAATTCCTGATATCAGAGAGATCATATGAGAATTGTCTTTCTCTGATTGACTTATTTCACTCAGGTAATACCCTCCCATTCCATCCACATATTTGCAAATGGCAAGATTTCATTCTTTTTGATGGCAGCATAGTATCCCTTTGTATATATATACACACCACATCTTCTTTATCCATTCATCTATTGATGGACATCTAGATTCTTTCCATAGTTTGGCTATTGTGTACATTGTGTTCAGCTTATTTTTAACCTTTTCTATTTCTTAATGAATATATGTAAACCCTTAAGTTTCTCTAAACACTGGCTTAACTGTGTTTCATAAATTATGGTGTGTAATATTTCATTACATTCTAAATGTCTCTTATTTATGCCTTTGAGTACTTTTAAAATCACATTTTATTTAAAATGGGTAGTATGATTTTCTTATGTATAAAAAAAGATAGAAGCTATTCATCCCTTTCTAATTCCATTTCTTTTATTTTTTCTTTTCTTTCTTTTCTTTTTTTTCAATATCCTCAAAATATATCATTTCCATGGATTTGATTCTTTAGTGTTCATCAAGGTTTCCTTTGTCACATTAAACATATTCCAGTTTCCTTAATATTTCGCATGTTCTTGAAAAGAATATTTCTGTATCTTGTGTATGCAGTAGCTTGGGTTTATTAGTGCTATTTTTCAGATCTTCAATATTTCTGCTTATATTTGTCTGCTTCATTGATTAAATAAAGTGACATATATTCTCTCTGTATGATACATTGTAGAAATTTATTATTAGTTATATATCTGTTTATGATGGATATATTTTCTTCTCTATTGTTTTTTTTAATATTATATATTGCTGTTCTCTTTCCCATGTGATATAGTTTTGCTTCAAAATTTTATTTGAACAGATTTTAAGACTGCTATTTTACTGTTCTTTTGGTTCATATTTCCCTAGTATAGCTTTCTCTATCATTTTATTTTAATTTTTTATTGTTTAAAGTTTTTCCCTTATTTGTGGTAACTCCTCTGGAGACCAATTGTGATATCTAAGACTAATGGGACACTGAGATTGAAACATTGAAATGAAGTAAATATCTGATAGGAGGATGCCCAGTTTTATTTTTTTATTATTATTATTTTTTAAGATTTTATTTATTTGACAGAGAGAAACAGAGCCAGAGAGGGAACACAAGCAGAGGGACTGAGAGAGGGAGAAGCAGGCTTCCCGCCAAGCAGGGAACCCGATGTGGGGCTCTATCCCAGGTCTCCAGGATCATGACCTGAGCCGAAGGCAGTCGCTTAACCAACTGAGCCACCCAGGCACCCCATGGATGCCCAGTTTTATATAATGCAGTGGCACAAAAACACTGGATGTAATAACACAACAAAAACTGAAAGAATAGTTTTCAGTGGAAGAGTTGCATAGCAACATATATATAATAAAATGCATTATGTAAATTCTTAAATGTTCTTTTTAAAGTACTAAATGTAATGAGCATGTGACTTCCCTGCTTGAGAGCCAAAAATACTTAAATTTTATGTACAATTAATTATTTTCTTTTCAAACTGTCTTAAAATAATGATAGTAAAATGTTAGCATGATTTTAACTATGTAGTGGCAATATGGATGTTTGTTATATTATTTCTTGTGTTTACATGTTTTCAATTTTTTTTGAAAATATGACAGCTCACAAAACTAACTGATAAAAACCCAGCATAAGTTATAAAGTACGTCAGTTTAGGAAATCCTAAGCAAAATAATTTTAAGTAACTGACCGAAAAGTAAGAGCTAATTGGTAATAACTGAACCCCAATATGTATTCTTTTAAAGTTTAGACAACTTATTACACAATAACTTTATTCAACCTATTTTTTGAACCTTCAGTTTTTAAAGAGAGAATGAAAATTCTGTGACTTCAAGCTTTCTTATTACTTTGTACAGGTCATGATGAATTTAGTTGTAAATACCCTAAAGATGCCTTCTTTTATTTTTTTTAAGATTTTATTTATTTGACAGAGAGAGAGATTACAAATAGGCAGAGAGGCAGGCAGAGAAAGAGGGGGAAGCAGGCTCCCCAGTGAGCAGAGAGCACGATGTGAGACTCCATCCCAGACCCTGAGATCATGACCTGAGCTGAAGGCAGAGCCTTAACCCTCTGAACCACCCAGACACCCAACCCTAAATATTCCTTCTAATCAATTTAAAATATTTGACTCAGAAATACTGTACAAGTATAAAAACATTTCTTTGTGTGTAAAATAACAACTAACATTTTCAGGGAATTATTTATATGTGATTAGCAATTCATTCACCATGTTTAGATATCCTAAAAGTCTTCTTATATATCAATAAGTAGATAGGGAGTGGGGTGCCTGGGGGCTCAGTTGTTAAGCATCTGCCTTTGGCTCAGGTTATGACCCCAGCATCCTGGGATCTAACCCCGCACTAAGCTCCCTGCTTGGTGGGAAGCCTGCTTCTCCCTCTCTCACTCCACCTGCTTGTGTTCCTTCTCTAGCTGTGTTTTTCTTTGTCAAATAAATAAAGCAAATCTTTTCTAAAAAATTTTAAAAAATAGGGGCACCTGGGTGGCTGTTATTTATTTATTAAATAAATAAAATCTTTAAAAAAACTTTAAAAAATAAATAAGTAGATAGGGAGTAATCCATGATGAAAAATTATTTTTTCTTGAAGATCCATCCTACCTGCAAATTTGAATTTTGCACCTACTGAAAGATTAAGTTCTCTAATAAGCTAGTTTCCCACCAGAAATTTATCACAATCCAACAATGAAATGAAAGAATGACAAATTTTGACAACCACAGCACATTTGTTTAAATTGCATTTAAATTAAAATTCCATTGCCAATTTCGTTTTGTCTGGTTCTATTGGCTAAAAACTGTGAAAAGAAAATTTGTTGTGACAAAGACTAAGACTGCAATTTCAACCTGAAATTGACCATTGGATTTGGCAACATAGAAGATGATGTTCACTTTGACATGAGCAGTTTAATGCAGAGACAGAATTGCTGTGTCTGAAGACCAAATAGAAGGAAAGAAAGAAGAAATACTGGCTAAAGACAATTCTCACAGTAACTTCTTTAAAGAGGAAAAGGGACATACAGAAGAACTAGAGAAGACATGGAGACTCTAGGCAGATATTATATGTTTGCTTAAAGGTATTTTGATCTGGAGAGAATGATCTTTTAGCGAGAGCTAAATTTAGGATGCAATAGGAAAAAAAGATCCTTTTACTAGTCAATGCCTGGCGTTGACAAGGAGAAAATGGATTATGAATCTTAAATTCAGTATAGTTTCTAATAGAAATAAGAATACTTTGTCAATAGTGATAAAGGAAACATCAAACTGTGTCAGGTCAGATAATTACAGAGTAGTCAAATTGGTGGTGGAGATATGAGATATTTTTCTTCTGCTCCTTCTGATTTGTCAATAATGAAATAAATTGTTGAAACTTTGAGAAGATGCTATAAAGGAAAGTGTAAAATAATTGTCTCAATGATTGAGAGAGCCATTTGATTGGGAAATCTTAGTAGGATTGTTTGATATTGTTGACAACCCACTTGAGAATTTCAGATATAATTTTAAAACAAAGTTCATATAACAAATTGTGACCCATATATATCTTCAGTTACTCGGGTGCCAGCACAACATAGACAGACATTTAGTATAATCAAGGTTGGCATGTTGGCTGAACAGCATAGAGGGAGAAAGGAATCATAAAGTTCAGTATACATACAAGGGATGTGTAAAGGCCTGGAACACAGAGCAGGAACTAGTTCATCAATACTGCAAAATGCTCAGTTTTGAAGTTTCTGCTTAGGTGTGAGATCTACTCCAAGATCCAGGCATAATAGTGCAGTGTCATATCAGGAACTTCAAAGTGGTCACAAAAATTAGAGCTAATGACTTCGATCACAGTGGGTTAGTAATATGCATGAACAACTATATCCAAAATTTTATAGATTAATATAGTGGGAAAAGTCTTGATAAAAGTATTTAGAAAAGAACATTTTCTTAAAAAAGAAGTGTAAAGACTTTATAATTAATGTTGGGTTATTTTTCCATTTGCTTTTTTGGTGGAATGCATTCTTCACACAATGCATTCTTCAACAGACTGAACAAAAAAATTGAACCTGGGGCACCTGGGTAGCTCAGGCATTAAGCATCTGCCTTCAGCTCAGGTCATGGTCCCAGAGTCCTGGGTTCTAGCCCAGCATCAGACTCCTTGCTCAGTGGGAAGCCAGCTTCTCCCTTTCCTACTCCCCCTGATTGTGTTCCCTCTCTCACTGTCTCTCTCTGTCAAATAAACAAATAAAATCTTAAAAAAAATTTTTTTTGAACCTAATGAGGGTGGCACTATCCATCCCGAGGAAGAGGATCAGTCATCTATCTTCCATGATTTTATTCAGTGATTCGTGTACAAATGATCTCTTAGTGGTGACTCTGCTCTTGAGTTTAAGTTGTTGAGAATAAATAAAATTTGAAGAGATATTGCTTAGTTTGGGCTGCTATAACAGAATATCATAGACTAGATAGCTTAAATAAAACCATTTCTCACAGTTCTAAAGGGTGGAAAGTTTAGATTCAAGACTCTAGCAGATCTGGTATAGGGCAAGGGCTCCCTTCCCTGTTTGCATGATGGCTGCCTTCTTGCCATATTCTCACAGGCAAAAGATGGATGCCAAGCATGAACATTCTACCTCCTCTGACCTAATTACCACTCAAGGGCCATACCTCCACATACCATCACATTGGGGATTAGGGCTTCCACCTATGGATTTTGGAAATGCAAACCCTCAGTCCACAGCAAACATCGTTTTTAAACTTGGCATCTCCTACCAGCTCTAGAAATCTTGTGTGACATTTTGTCATAGAACCTTCACAGAAATGATTTCTTCAAAGCAGTTAATTAGTATATTCAAGTATGAACACAGCATTTCCTCTGATAGCTGAGACTGACTTTCCCATTTTTCCTACCTTACAATTTAACTGGGAGATATATCTAAAAGGTCTCTGAGATTTCTGGGAAAGATTGTGGCATTCTTTAACAACTGCAAAGGATTTTTCTCCTGAAAATCTGTCACAAATTTCCAAACAAATAGTGGTTATTATGAACATTTTTGGATAAATTTACTGCATCATTAGTGGCATTTCTGAGTCACTTAGACACAGAAAGTGTGGTTAAAAAAATCCAAAAACACATAACAAGTCAGAAATAACTTATGGACACAGGATTTGGTCCTCACACAAGCTCAGCAGAAAAAATATTCTTCAAAAGAGTTCTGTCAGCATAAAATAATGCAATTTTAGGATCCTGTCTTTCTTTACCACTAATTTGAGTTGAATGAATCCATCTGGCTGGGACACTGCTGATGAAAGGATAATGTGAAAGAATAAAATGGGTGTTTGTGTGGGGGGGTACATGTTAGATTCAACCATTTGAAAGTACTATTTTTATACATTAAAAACAGTCAAATATGATTAATTTTATATTGTTCAAGCTAATAAATATATAAATGTATTTGAATATATGCAAAACATAGCATTTTGTTTGCTATTACATTTAATTATTTTGTGATAAATATTTTGTACATACACAGAATATGATCTTTGACACATATACACTATTTTGTAGTTTAAAGTTCTTAGCTCTTGCAAATTTTTTAGTTCTCTTATTTTATTCCCCTGATAATATTATGATAACTGTCTTGAAGAAGAAAATTAAACCCAGTACTCAAACCATTTGATTTAGCCAGAATAAAAAATATTGCATTTTCGGAGATAGAAAGATATGAAGCTGGTAACATTCCAGAATATTTCCCTACAGATAACACTCACTCCTTTAAAAGCATTTTTATGCTATGGAAACTAGTTTGTACCAGTTTTTATAGGCCTCCATTGACATCAAGTACTGACCATATGTACAGAATATCTAAGTAGAGACACCAAGGCCAGTCTTATGCAAAAAGTGAGCAGCTAAATTTGTCATTTTTTTCCTTTTTCTTTTCACAGAATATTGTTCTGTGATTGCTAAATGCAAAACAATCAGGTCCGAAATAGATTCTGTGTCGTAAAATTAATTAAATTTCTGCTTACTTTGCCATGTTTTGTCCACTGCACTATCCAATCCAGAGGACTTTATAAGCAATCAAATCATAAAGATGAAATACATTTTTACAGAGCTTACTTTTGAAATCAAATAAATTTTATAGTATGTTAATTTGTATAGTATATAATCAAACTCTTCACCTTTATTGCCTATATATTAATTAGACATAAAGGTAAGTAATACACATAAATGTCAGATAACATTACTTTGTCATAGCCAGTCCACATAGGCTTTTATTTTAATTTCGTTAGCTCTGCTCTATATGCCAATCGACTTAATGACTTTTTGTGATCTCCTACATGGACCAGAATAGTCACAGATGTGGGGAAAGCATTTCAAAACAAGGCATCTTCTCTGTCTATATGTCAGGAATGTCAATCTCATTTCTTCTTTAATTTCATCAGGATCATAATAATATATATAGCATGAATGTACTATGAATCACTGGTTCTGGATCAAAAACCCCATTATATGGTCTTTATTTGCTTTTACCCCTTTTTTCTTCCCAGCCTTATCTAAATACACCAATGTATATGCCTATGGGGAAGAGACTATGACCCATTTCTCTTTTTGTAGACATGTAGCCAAATTATTTCCTGATTTCTCTTTTCTGGATAAGTGAGAATGTGTTACTGAGTTCTTGGCAATGTGGATAAAAATGATGAGTGACATTCAGAAAACCTGTTTCCAGTTTAGATACAGAGAAAATTATAAAGAAGTGTAAAGATTCAGAAGCTGATAGGGGAAATGATGAAAAATCCTGGGCTCCCGAATGACCCACTGAATTTTGGATCCCCCAACAATTATATTAGAGTTATGACCTGAATGAAAAACAAGCATTTTTGTTCTTAAGACTTTAAAAAGTTTTTTGTTTTTGTTTTTGTTTTTTCCCTTAAGCTATCAAGATTTTGAGGTTGTTTGTGTTAGCTGTCAGCATATTCCAACAAAGATAACCTCTGTGATGGAGGTTTCTGGTTTGGGAATATACATAGCCACCCTATGCTGATTCTGCTCTTAAAGATAGTTAAACTCACAAAATGGAAGAAACATTTTAGAGAAAGCCTCTCATTGTGTTGACTCCTCAATGACAAAAAGAGAAAGAGTTTGAAGAAGACAGAGACACGGGTTATTATTGCCTTAAAATCCTTGTTCAACTAGAACTGAGATTCATTGCAAATGTAACTGATAAAATCAAATCCTCTTCTGTGGTGGAGAGAAGATGAACTCAGAAAACAAGAAGATATGAGATACATGAATGTCTGGTAGAGTGTGAAAGATCATTTATATTGGAGGAGAGAGAAGTAGTAAATTGAGGGAAAAAATGGAAGGGGAATTCACTGATTTCACAGTTGAATCACACAACAAAAGCTATTTACAAATTTTTGAAGAAAACATTTATTTATTCACTATAATTCCAAAGACCATGGTAAAGATTCATGGATATTTTTTATGGCGGGAGAGTCATGCTTAATACCAGAAGAAACAATTGCTAACTAGATTAATTCTCCATTATTGAAAATATCCAATAATTCTAGATGACCAACTCTCAGGTAGGGAACCTCCCTCTCCTTTATCATCTCTTAGCCTGGTTGCTATAATTCCATTTCCACTGCCATTGCTATTATTTTGTTACTTTTATTAAAGACCTCAGCTCTGGGGCGCCTGGGTGGCTCAGTTGGTTGGACGACTGCCTTCAGCTCAGGTCATGATCTCGGAGACCCGGGATCAAGCCCCACATTGGGCTCCCTGCTCAGCTGGAAGCCTGCTTTTCCCTCTCTCACTCCCCCTGCTTGTGTTCCCTCTCTGGCTGTTTCTTTCTGTCAAATAAATAAAAACCTTAAAAAAAATAAAAAGAGACCTCAGCTCTCCTTTTTAGGATGATATGTGCTCTATTACAATGCCTTATATGTTGTTGACATCTGATTCAGTTGCCATGCCCCACATGCTTTATTCTGGACTTTTACTCTATATTATCTCAATATGACATTTGTCACCTTTTTTTTTTTTGTAAATATAGTTACCTTAAGATATAAAAAACAAAAGCACATTTTTTTGAAATTCCTTATGACTATACTCACAAAACAGTTGGAAAAAATAAGTTAATTTCTGACCTTGCAGATACTGCAGGATGCCTCGGGACATTTACCAATTCTAAAGTTTCTTCATTCTAAGGTGAAAAATAAAAATTTAATCAAGGTTTTTTTTTTTTATTGGGTAGTTGATATACTTGAGAAGATCTTCAGAGGAATTTTATCCTTCTAGGAGGCTGGAAAACTCAATAACATGTTTTAGGTTATCACTTTCTCTCCTAGCTTGAGGCATGTCTTCTCTTTCACTGACATACCATGCTTAGTTTATTTTTCTCACTACCAGCTTTTATCTGAATTTTCTCTGCATATCAGTGTTTTCTCTATACTATTCTTTTCAATGTTCATCCCAGTTTTATACAGTTTTTTAAATATTTTATTTTATTTGACAGACAGAAACACAGAGAGAGAAAGGGAACACAAGCAGGGGAAGTGAGAGAGGGAAAAGCAGGCTTCCCGCCCAGCAGGGATCCCAATGTGGGACTCGATCCTGGGACTCCAGGATTATGACCTGAGCCGAAGGCAGACACTTCACAACTGAGCCATCCAGGTGCCCCCAGTTTTATACTCTTAAAAGTTATTATTTTGCCTCCAAAAGTGAATTGATTTTCTTTCTCTCCATATATATAGAGAGAGTGCGTGTATGTGTGTGTGTATGTATGTATGTATCCATACTATATATATGTTTGTATATGTAAATATATATTACAGATATATATGTAAATATATATTACATAAGTATATATACATATATACATATATACATATATACATATGTATATTATACATATACAAGTATGTATAATGTACAAATTACATATATAGGGAGTGTATATAGAAAGAGTATATATTCTACATGTATATTTGCATATATAAATATATATGTACAAATGTACAAACATATATATAAATATATACATATAGGGAAAGTATATAGAGTTCATATTATATGTATGTTTGTATAAATAAATACATATATATTTCTCTTTATATCATGTTATGTATATATACATAAATTATTATATATGATTATATTGGAGTGCCTGGCAGAAATTGGTGCTTAAAAATATTTGTTGAGGGGCACCTGGGCGGTTCAGTGGGTTAAGTATCTGACTCAGTTTCAGCTCAGGTAATGATCTCAGGGTTGTGACATCAGGTCCTACATTGGGCTCTGTGCTCAGTGTGGAGCCTGCTTAAGATTCTCTCTCTCCCAGGGTGCCTGGGTGGCTCAGTTGGTTGGGTGACTGCCTTCGGCTCCGGTCAGGATCAAGTTCCACATCGGGCTTCCTGCTCGGCAGGAAGCCTGCTTCTCCCTCTCTCACTCCCCCTGCTTGTGTTCCCTCTCTGGCTGTGTTTCTCTGTGTCAAATAAATAAATAAAATCTTAAAATAAATAAATAAATAAATAAATAAATAAATAAATAAATAAATAAAAGATTCTCTCTCTCCCTCTGCCCCTCGCCTCCAAAATTTAAACATAAAAATACTTGTTGAATGGAGGTAGACAATGTTTTTGACTATTTGTATTTTTGCTAAAAATAAACTATACCTCATATCTTATTATTCTAAGACAAAACTTTGTGAGTATGTTATTTCTTTGCTTATGTCTTATGTCCTAGCTTGAGGACTCAGCATGTATCATTACATCCCCAGATGGTGTGCCAAATTGGTCAAGAAGATCTCAACTGCCAGGTAATTCCTTCATGCCTTTATCAGAGATCTCATTCCAAAGCTAAATGATTGTCCTACTATTTCTGAATAAGCACAGGAGAAGTCAAAGCAGAGGTCCACTCTTAGAAAATGTCCCTAAGACCCATAAGATTGATACTTAATAAAGCAGCTTACATATTATAACCCATACCTATCACAGTGAGTAATGAACCATACACAGCTCACTCATTACCTACTCAAATGATGCTGCCAGTTGTATTTTCTGGTCTTTCACCTTGTAGCTCAAACTGGCATGCAGCACTATGAATCTCCTGGGCAAATAACATTGTTTAATTCATTAATTCTCCTCCTAAACACTGTCGTTCATCCTCCAACTGAACTATGAGCAGATGACCTGGGACTGAAAGACCTTCCACAGAGCTCCTCTGCTCTTTCTCAGCTTGGCACATATAACAAAAGTTTATGGTGCACATATGAGACTGTTTATTGAGTGTTATAAGGAGAATATTTTCAATGTAACCTGATAGGGAGACTAATATAGTAGACATGTTTGGCTTGATGTGGTTACCAAATCATGTGTGTTGTCAGGAAAATAATTCTATAATTTCCCTGTAAAGAACAAAAAGATACATATATTCTTTAGTTCTTTCTTAGGGAGTTTGAGATTAGTACATGAAAATCCACATAACTTGTCAGTGTGTAGGTTAACATAACTTGAGAACTGGTCTATAATACACACTGGGATATTTAAATCATTTAAAACATTGCTTGGCAAACGGTTACATGGACTTGACAAATTGGGATTTCATATTAGTTTCAGTGTTGCTTTTGGCTCCAGGCTCCTCGACCACCCCCCTCTACTCCCAATTTCAAACTGGATAATACTGCATTGGACATATTGAAAAGGTTGTGTGGTGGAAGTAGGGGTGGGGTAAGATAAGCAATTGTGATATATTAAATGTTTGAAAGTATATTTTTAAAATTCTTTTAAATAGTATGGAATATATCTGGTATGAACTTAATTTCAATTTTCTGGATTACTTGAAACATGGATTTGGCTTACATATTAAGAGGGAGTTGCAGACAATGGAGTCATGTATTTCCTAAGGGATGGGAAGCCATCTATGAGCAAGTCACACAGAAAGCCTCTAAATATGGCCTGCCTCTGAGGACACTCAACCACAGATATGGGACTTGGCAGTGACAACCATCCCATTATCAGGGAAGCCAGGTTCTGACATCAGCGCATCAATTACGGTCAACCATAATTGGAGACTTTCTGGAGTACTGAAATGAGAGAATCTTAGTACAGAGGGGATCTTTAGAAATCATGGGGTCCAGACATTTTATCTTGTAGATATAGAAATATAGGCTCGATGACATTAAGTAACTTGCCCAAAGCCAGAAAACTAGATGAAATTCATCTAAGAGCCTTTCAAAAAAAATGTTAATTAAGTTTGATGTAAGCTTTTCTGGGACTAGAATTCAGACCTCTTAACACCAATATACTGATTTTCCTTATATAACAGTTTCCAAGGATTAGAAGGCAAATAATTTCTGAGACATAACACAACATGGCTTTTATTATTTTTCCCCATGTGTCCTACTTAGATATTCTACTAAAATTAACAATCAGCTAAATGTTGTTCTTGGTACTGTTAATTGTGCATTAGCCACAAGAAAGTGTAGAGAGAATCATACTCCTGGAATGTTAAAAATCTTAAGGAAAGAAATAGGTTTTTTTTAAAATTATGGAACAAAAGTGTATGGTATTAAATTATTCAATATACTCAGCATCTTGCAAAGACATGGACATATACTGAAAGGTAGCTTTAGGAATGTAGCCAAATGGAGATGTACCTGGAGGAATTTGTAGAAAGTGAGTATGTAATGATGGTCTGAAGAGAGAAAAATATGCCATTAACCTTTTGAATAGCTGACAGAAGAGAGGAAAAAAATACAGGAAAGCTTTATTTTAAATTCAGAGTACAGTGGCTGGTTAAGCATGAAAGGGAAACATGGATAGAGGAACTTGAAGGTTTTGAATAATCATTCTTTTTTTTTTCTTTTTTTTTATATTGACAGTTTGGGAAAAGTGGTAAACATGTACAAAGAGCTTATATGCTTGGAATGATTTTCACTGTTACTCCTAAATCGAAAGGTAATCAAGGAAATAGTGGAGGCTGTGCAATGCACATGTCTGTGATTGGATTCATTGAAATATACAGCAGATAAGACATGGAGAAGGAGACAGAGTCCTTTGGATCATAAGTGAACAAACTGAATGCTACATGTATAGTAAAGATTCAGCTTTCCAGGTAGGCCATGGAGGTAATCTGCATGGCTGATTGCACAGAGATGGTGGTGGTGCATGTGGGGGATGTAGTTGGGAGAACAATGGAGAAAATGACTAGACCATAAGTCTCTTTTTCAACACCCTTAAAAAGAGAAAAGGGATTTAAGAGGTGAGACTTCTGAGTAACGAAACTGGCAGACCCTCTACTCAAACAAAATAGCAATTCAAACAGTGAAGATTATTTTAAAGCAATTACTTAAAAGCCAAATTCCCTAAATGGGGGAAACATCCATCCCAAGGAAATCTAATAAATCTTTGTTAGACTGGTGAAATAAATAATCTACTCTCTAATCTGCTCCACAGCCCAACCCCATGTTTATTCAGGTCTTGTCTAGCCAAAGAAAGCAGGGTTCCTATTCTCCCAGATCCAAGTTTAGGATTACAGTTTCACACCAGGAGAAGCAAAGTGTTGTTCCCTTATCTTCCTGCTATACCCAACCCCAACCATAGGCTCCCCTTTTATTCATCTCCATTCATAGAGCTGAAACGTTATTTCATGAGCTGCAGGGCAATATTACTTAGTCCCTGATCACCCACACCACAGCTGTCTCTTAGCATGGAGGTTCCAAGTGGAAAAGGCAGACATCTCTCCTTTTCACTGGCCCTCAGGGAGTTAGGGTGACAGTCCAGGAAAAGCAGGTCTGGTTTGGTCCCCAGCTCCAAGGAGGAGCCCAGGTGGGAAGCATGTCCTTAGGAATAAAGTACTCTAATTTTCTGCCTGAGGGGACTAACTTTATTAGAACAGGGTGGAGAAACCCATGTCTCATGGGCATTGTTGGAATCTAGAGTTATTGATGAAAAACAATTAAGAAGAAAGTGTTAGTTTCTCCATACCAGCAAAATGGCAGACTAGGAGAAGTTTGTAGAGAAACCATGAAAGGAAACAGCCAAGAAGAGCCCTCCTGGTATCACAGTTCACATTGGGAGTCAGAAAGGCTGTGTGCTTTTGATAAACTGCATCTGCTCAGGAAGAATCACAGCAGGGCATGGGTCAGACCTGAAAACATTACTCAACGTCACACAGACCCATATAGACAGGGTAGAAGCTTCAAAGGCAAAAGAGGCTTACATGTAACCTCTAGCCAAATACCGGCTCAATAAACTACTGTGACTCAAAGGTAACTCCTAGGAAACTAGCTTCAAAAATAAAATTACACACTTTCTTAGCATTTGAGAAAACTATGTGCAATCAACACTGAAGCTTCTCGAGAAAGATCAGAGTGAACACCCAACCGAAAAGTCCCTGTCTATGTGGGAAGCATAACAAACATATAAACTTTATAAAACTTAAGAATAGGACATATATATACATAATATAATATATAATAATATAATGGATAATAGATAAATATCTAACTAAGTAGGTTCAAGCCCAAGTTTTGATCACTAGGTAAATTGTGCTGATACAGACAATGCCTAGATGGCTAAATTAAAAGATCAAAACAAGGGATGAAAATCCAAGCAGGGACAGTAATGATTGAACATTTTGTGAGGAAAAGATTTCACAGAATTAGTTTAGCCAAGTCACTAAATAAGTAAATAATCAAAAAAAGAGAAATAACAACTTCTGATAGGAGTGGGAGATCCACCTCTAGAGTTTCTTAATATAATTTCTGAAATGATCAATTTTCAACAAAAAATTATGAGTCATTTAAAGAAACAGGAAAGTATGACCCATCCACGGGGCGGGGAAAGCAATAGATACTGCTTTGAAGGGGAAGAGATGATGGAGTTAGGAAAGACTTTGAGGCATTATATAGCATATATGTTCAAAGAACTAACAGAATCCATGCTTACAGAATTAAAAGAAGGTAAGAAAATAGTGATATTGGTAAGAGAGACACTCCATTCAGAAGACATAACAATTATAAAAATATAGTCAATTAAAAATAGCCCTAGATACATGAAGCCAAAACTGAATTATTACAGGGCACCTGAGTAGCTCAGTGGGTTAAAGCCTCTGCCTTCAGCTCGGGTCATGATCCCAGGGTCCTGGGATCGAGCCCCGCATCGGGCTCTCTGCTCAGCAGGGAGTCTGCTTTCTCCTCTCTTTCTGCCTGTCTCTCTGCCTACCTGTGATCTGTGTGTCAAATAAATAATTAAAATCTTTAAAAAAAACTGAATTATTAGAGAAATAGATGATTTAATAACTGTTGGAGACTTCTCTATGCCACTTTTAGTAATGGATAGAACATCTAGGTGAAAGATCAACAAAGAAATAGAACTGAACAATGCTGCTAATCAACTAGAGTTAACAGGCATCTATGGAACATCTACCCAATTGTACAGAATACACACATGGAACTTTGACAAGATAGAATATATTCTAAGCCATAAAACAAGTTTCAATGAACTCAAAAGGACTTAGATCATACAGAGTATGTTCTATTCAGGATTCAAAATTAGAAATCAATAACATAAATTAGTGGAATCAAATTAGTAACCAATAACATAAAGAAATTTTGGAAATTCCTAAACTGAAATTAAACAATATGCTCATAAATTGCTCAATAGGTGAAAGAAGGGCTCCTGAGTGGCTCAGTGGGTTAAAGCTTCTGCCTTCAGCTCAGGTCAGGATCTCAGGGTCCTGGGATAGAGGCCCGCATCTGGCTCTCTGCTAGGCAGGGAGCGGCTTCCTCTTCCCTCTCTGCTTGCCTGTGATCTCTCTCTGTGTCAAATAAATAAATAAAATCTTTTAAAAAACTAGGTGAAAGAAAGCACAAGTGACTTTAGAAAATAACTTGACAGGAAAGGAAATTAGAACACACGTACCAAATTTATAGGATGAGGGAAAATCAATGCTGAGAGGGAAATTTTTATCTATAAACCACTTACATGTAAAAAGAAAAGATTTCACAAATGAATAAATTTCTACCTAGTTCATTAAAACTAGAAAGGACAAATAAATAAGACCAAAAACAAAGAAGGGAGGAAATAGTAAAGACTGGAGAAAAGATAAATGCAATAGGGAATAGGGAAAAATAGAGACAATCAGTAAAATCCCAGTGATTCATTTAAAAAAGTCAACAAAATTGATGAACTGTTAGTTTGACTGATTAAGATAAAAAGAAGATGCAAATTAATAAAATCAGAAATGAAAGAGGAAACATTATTACTGATCTCAGAGAAATAAATAGATAATTAAGCAACACCACCAACAACTGTTGGCCAATGAATTAGATGAGCTAAAGGAAATGGACAAATCTGTAGAAAGAAAAACTACTGGAACTGACTTAAAAAGAAACAGAAAATCTGCATAGACATAATAAATAACAAAGATTAAATTTGTAAACAATAACAATAAAAATTTCTATAAAGAAATGTCCAAGACAAGATGACTTCATTGGTAAATTTATGAATTCTATCATATATTTAAAGAATTAGCACTGATTCTTAACTGTTCCAAAAAACAAAAATGAAAGAAATACCTCTCAACGCATTCAGTGTGGCCAGTATTACTCTGATACCAAAACCAGATAAAGACACCATAAAAAAAATCTAACCCTTATAAATATAGACACAACAATACTCACTAAATTTTAGTAAACTGGATTTGTAGTGTATTAAATTCCACTATGACCAAGTGTAATTTACCCAAGGAACACAAGACTTACAAAAATAAATCAATGTAATATGCCATATTAATAAAACAAAGGGAAAAATGGACACAATTATCTAAATAGACACAGAGAAAACATTTCACAAACCCTAACACCCTTTCATGGTAAAAACACCCAGCAAACTAAGAATAGATGGGAACTTCCTCAACTTGGTAAAGCCTTTATTGAGATAATACTTAATGATGAAAGATTGGAAACTTTCCCCATAAGATCTGGAATGAGACAGAACATCAACTCTTGCTACTTATTTATAATCTAGGGCAATTAGGCAATAAAATAAAATAAGAGGTTTCTAAATTGAGAAGGAAGAAGTAAAACTATATCTACTTGCAGATGACATAATCTTGTATAGAAAAAAAAATCCAATAAGTGCCCCCCACAAAACCAGAACTACTAGAGCTAATGAAAAAACTCACTAAGATTGCAGAATCAAGATTAACATACAAAAATCAGTTGTATTTCCCAAACTATAAAACAACAACCTGAAAACATTTTATGAAAAACATTACATTTAAAATTGTAAAATATCGGGGCTCGTGGGTAAAGCAGTTTGTTAAGCGACTGCCTTCGGCTCAGGTCATAACCCCACAGCCGCAGGACTGAGCCCCACATTGGTCTCCCTAATTCGTGGGAAGCCTGCTTCTCCCTCTCTCACTCCTCCTGCTTGTGTTCCCTCTCCAGCTGTGTTTCTCTCTGTCAAATAAATAAATAAAATCTTTTAAAAAAATAAATAAATAAAATAGTAAAACATCTAGGAAGAAGTTTAACAAAATAAATGAAAGATGTATATACACAAAAATAAAGCACACTGGGATACATTAAGAAAGATCTAAGCAATTGGAAAGACATTCCATTTATATGGATTGGAGAAGACTTAACACTGCTAAAATTCAGTGATCCCCAAATTGATCTATAGGTTCAGTGCAGTTCCAATCTCAATGCCCACTGTCCTTTTTATATAAATCATTAAACTAATCCTAAAATTCATATGGAAATGTAAGTAACCAGAAGAGAAGAAATAACCTTGAAAAAGAAAAACAAAATTCTTCATTTCAACTTTAAATACAAACCTATAGTATTCAATATAGTATTGACAAAAAGATAGACATGAAAGTCAATGTAATAAAACCGTGAGTATAGAAATAAATACATAAATTTATGTTAATTGATTGACCACATGACACATATAGTGCCAAAACAACTAGATATTACATTTGAAAAAATGAAGATGAACTATACCTCACACCATAAACAATTTTAGCTCAAATAAGTTATAAACCTAAAAGCAAAAGAGAGAAGGAAAAAACAAACAAATAAACAAACAACCCTAACAGTTAAGTGATAAAATTATGAAACTTGTACAGAAAAAAAACAAAAATTTAGGAGTAAATCTTCATGGCTTTGGGTTAGACGATGGTTTCTTAAATGAGGCCAAAAAGGACAATTGCTAAAAGAAAAAATAGATAAATTAGATTTAATCAAAAGATTAAACTTTTGTGTTATAGACAATACCATTTTTAAAAAATTAAAAGACAACCTGCAGAATAAGATAAAATATTTGTAAATCATATATCTTATAAGAGATTTTATCCAGAATATACAAAGTACTCCTTTGATTCAGCAATAAAAAGACAACCCAGTTTTTGAAATAGGCAAAAGATATCTATCCAAGAAGATACACAAAACAGCAGTAGTCATATGAAAAAGGTGTTCAATATCATTAGTTATTAGGGGATTGAGACTCACTAGGATGCCTGTAATCAAAAAACAGAGTGTAACAATGTTGGTGAAGATGTGAAGAAATTGTAACTCCTATACATTGTTGATAAGACAGTAAAATGGTGCAGCTGCTTTGAGAAATAGTTACATAAAATTACAATGGACCCAGCAATTACACTCTAAGGGAAAGGAAAATATATGGCTACACAAAATCTTGTATATTGATGTTCCTAGAAGTATCATTCACAATAACCAAAAGTGGAAACACCTCAGATGGCCATTAATTAACTGGAAGGATAAATAAAATCGGTATGTTAATACAAGGAAATATGATTTGGCAATAAAAATGAATGACAGATACACACTACAACAAGACTGGACTTCAAAAACATTGTGTTAAGAAAAACGAAGCCAGTAGCAAATGGCCACAGAATATAAAATTCCACTTATATATGAAATATCAGGATTATATCTCAGTAAAGCTGCAAAAGAAAAGAAGACCTCTGATTGGAGATAACGAGACAAGGAATTATCTGATTAAATTCAGATGATGAATATCATTTGTGAAACAACTTTTATACAGTTCCTATACCTGCATCTAAATATCATATCTACTGAACAAAATTTTGGCCCTTCATTACTATTGAGGTTTCAGTACACCACTGAAACTCTTTCTTGTCAAGAAGAACTTTTAAAATACAGTGTATATCTTTATATTTTTTCATCTCATGCTTTTAGCTTGAGGTCACTTCTAACCTGGCCCAATTTATTCCCCAACAATTATTTGAAACTGAGTTGGTAATATTGTTCATAATGAAGTTAGTGTAATCAGATAAAATTCAAAAGTGAGGTGGTCTGCATATTCTCTCTAGAAGTATATCACTGTGGTTACTTGGGATTTATTTTATCATTTGCCTAAAATGATGCTCTTCCATTTTAAAATTACAGAATATGCATTAGGTGGATGGTGGAGTAAAAAAATCTTTGCTTGCTTTCTTTATTTCTTAAAAAAAAAAGATAAGTGGTAATTTTTTTTGAGTGGTAATTTTTAGAAAGACACTGTAAAATCCCTTGTATTGAAAGTGCTTTTATTTAAATGTTGTGTTACTTGGTATTTTGTTCATAATCATATGGGAGGTGAACAAGATGAATTGGAGAAAGGATAGTACCAGACTGGCTATGAGTCAAATGTAGTTGAGATTGAGTGGTAGGGACCTCAGTGCTTATTATTTTAATTCAATTTTTTGTGTGGCATTTTATTAGATTCTCAAAAAAAATTTTTGATATAAAAACCAAAATCCATAACAAAAAACATAGATAATGAAGGGCTCAGTTAGATAACATGTGAGAAGATGAATCCATTGGCTAAAATAAAGTTAAAATTTAAAAGAGAAATGAGATATTTTGTATTTAAGAGAAATGCCATTATGTAACCCAGCTAGATAAGTCAGTGATACCCACTGTAACACTGTGTAACAAAGCAACCCCAAACTTAATGGCTTAAAACAATTATTCATTTTCATGGTCACGGGTTATCTGAGATGGTTTGGCTTCAGGAGGCTGTGACCCTGTGGGTCAGCAGGGGTTTGGCTGATCTAGGCTGGTTTTGATTAAACTCATCTCCAAATAGTGGCCTTAGGTAGGTTCTGCTTCATGTTGTTCTCATTTTTCTGAGAACCAATTTCCCAGGTCAAGTTAATATTTTGGTAATAACAGAAGGAAAGATAGGCAGCACCTGATGCTGGTTAAGTCTAGGCTAAAACTGACATGTTCTAGCTTGGGCCCAGGAGCCATTGGTCAAAATGAATCTCAAAGTAAAGCCCACTATTCATAGGGTGGAAAATACACCCTGCCACTAATGGTGATATTTTCAAAGCCTCATGTCAAAGGTCCCAGGTATGGGCAGGGTTAAAGTATTGTGAATGTTAATTTAGTCTACATATGGGGAATATATAGCACTGTCTCTGTAAATGATATTTATCTTAGTATCTGCAATCTGAAGTTTGCAATGTCTCATTACTCCTGTTGAGGACCATTTCCATTTGAAATGTCTTTCATTTGCCTGGTATTATAACAATCATAACAATATATTAGGTCATATTTTCTGGAAATGTCATAAAGATGAAAAAGGTAGAGCAAATGGAAAATTATCTTCTAAGCCTGTGTTTTTATTGGTTATATATTTAAAATTATTTCTATATATTGGGAATAAGCTAGTGGATTGTTTTCCAGCAAATTATTAACTTCCTCCAATACTCGGTTCAAGTTTCAAAATGTCTATTTGTTGATATCTAATAAGGATTCTTATCTGTATTTTTTTTTAAGATTTTATTTATTTGACAGAGAGAAACACAGCCAGAGAGGAAACACAAGCAAGGGGAGTGAGAGAGGGAGAAGCGGGCTTCCTGCCGAGCAGGGAGCCCGATTTGGGACTTGATACCGGGTCTCTGGGATCATGACCTGAGCCGAAGGCAGTTGCTTAACCAACTGAGTCACCCAGGCGCCCCTGCATTTTTTTTTTTTTGATAGTCAATGCATACTGATATATTGCCAAGTAGCTAAATGTCTGTTTCTTCAATGCAGTGTGATTACAATGAATATCAGGTCATTTTTTGTTTGCCATTAATGTGGAGAACATACACAGCCTTGTTCTGCAACCTGAAATGGCACCAAAATCCTTAACTTATGCTTTGTAAGTTCAAAGTAAATGTAGGACGTTATTATATTAGAAATACACACACAGCCTGGATAGCAAAGTGTGGATTAGCTGTGTTCTCTATTCAAGAATATCACCAGGCTGAAATCCAGGTGTCACTGGGGCTGCTAGAACAACAAGACTTGGGGCTATCTCGCAAGATCATTGGTTCTTGGCAGAATTTATATTGTAATGGTGTGTTTAAGGCCCCTGTTTTCTTGTTGGCTCTTAGCAGGGGATGCTCTTGGTTCCTAGAGGCCTCCCTTAGGTCTTTGTTCTGTGGCATCCTCCTCTCACAGCATGGCTCTTTACTTTCTTCCCAGCCCATGGGAGAGTGATAAAAACCTCAACTGATTAGGTCAGACCCATACAGAATAATTTCCTTTTGATGAACTCAAACTCAAATGACTGGAGACCTTAATTATATATGTGAATCCCTTTTGCTATATAACTTCATATCATATATTCATATGAGCATACTTTATCATGATTATATATATATATTCCATATATACTATACTCATAAATGCTATATACACAATGGTATATATACACGTATATGATATATATCATATATATACACATGCATTTATATATATATATACATATTTATTTATATGTATGTATATCACCAGATGTAGCCATGTTGTGAAGCCCAACTAAAAGACTCATTTATTTTTGGCTTCATAACTGGCAAAATAACTCAAATGCAATCATGAGTTAAAAGTGGTGAAGTAATTTATAGCAACCAAAATATCATGCATTCATTAGGAAAACAAATACTGAAAGGATCTTCGGTACTTTTTTTCAAAATCTTATTTTTTTATATTTATTTTTTTTTATTGTTACTTATTTTTTTTTTCCCAGTGTTCCAAGATTCATTCCCCATTCCCCACACCCAGTGCTCCAGGCTTTAGGCATCTCCAGTACCCACCACAAGGCTCTCCCATCCCTCCACCCCCCTCCCTCCAAGTCCCTCAGTTTGTTTCTGTGTCCAAAGTCTCTGTTGTTTCGTTTCCCTCCCTGGATTACCCTAGTTCCCATTTACTTTCCTTCTCCCACTGTCCTCCAGGTTACCCCTCATGCACCGCAAGTAAGTGAAACCATGTGATACTTGACTTTCTCTTCTTGGCTTAT
>PITA01022578.1:0-30051 GCA_004023965.1 Spilogale gracilis | reverse complement strand
TCTTCTTTGGAAATAAAGTTTATTGCCACCATAGCAACAAGAAGTAGCAGCTTAGTTAGGCAGATGGTTCAATAACCTTCCTAATGAAGGATATCTTCTCATTCTGGATTCTTTTCTAGACTGACTCAGCAGGAAAACAGAACAATTTACCCAGACAGTAAAGTTTTCATTAAAGAATTTCAAAACTGTGATAGATGCCTCAGAAATAACTATTGAGTTCAAGCCTACTATCTTCCTCACTGCTGATACTTTAATACAGGTGTCCATTACCCCACACACTGAATATTGTAATAGTTTTCCAGGTTTTGCTTCAATATCTGGCCCTCCACTGACCAAAATATATTATCTTTCAAATTACTTCTGGATTAATACTCATCAAACATCATACTGAAAACATCATTTCCTTATGTTTAAGAGTCAAAAATGGATTCTTTATTTAAAGTAAAATGTAGTATCAAATTTTAAAGCCTTTCAAATTCAGGTCCTATTCAAGTTTGTTCTTTTTTATTTTCCAAAGTGCATGTTCATTTCATGTTTGCTATTGCTATACTATGGATAGAATGAATATTTGTCTTCCCTCAAGATTCATACATTAAGATTTTGACCCCCTCCAATATGATGGTAGTAGGGGTCTGTGGGAGGTGATTGGGTCAAGAAGACAGAGCTCCCATGAATAGACTAGTGCCCTATAGGAAGAGATCCAAGAACTTGCTCTCTGTCTCTCTCTCTCCTCTTAGTCATGTGAAGATAGAGTGAGAAGACTAACATCTGCAAACCAGGAAGTGGATCTCACCAGAAACCAGATAGGCCAGTGCCCAGATGGGCTGATGCTTTGAACTTAGACTTCTTAGTTTCCAGAATAGTAGCACATTTTTTTTTCTTAAACCATCCAGTCTATGGTAATTTGTTGTAGCATGCTACATTAAGAAACAATGCCATATTATTCATCTTTTAAATCCATTTACTTATAAGTTTTCCTAGCAAAGAGTGACCATATTCTTCTCTTATGAGAGTCTATCTACTTCTTTGTCTATAGTGTTGTCTTTTTTAAAGATTTTATTTATTTATTTGAGAGAGAGAGAACACTAGCAGGGAGAGGGGAAGAGAGAGAGAGGGAGAAACAAACTCCCCACCTAGGGGGAGCATGACACAGGGCTTAATCCCAGGACTATGAGATCATGATCTGAGCTGAAGCTAGATGCTTAATGAACTGAGCCACCCAGGGATCTTTGTAGTGTTCTTTTAATTCAAGCCAAATTGGTCTACTTCTTTGTTTAACCAGCACATATCTGTCTTTAGAAGTTTAAAGACTGTTGGAGCACTTGGGTGTCTCAGTCAGTTAAATATCTGATTCTTGATTCCAGTTCAGGTCATGATCTCAGACTCATGAAATGGAGCCCCGCTTTGGGTTCTGTACTGGGTTTGGAGTCTGCTTAGTATTTTCTCTCTGCTCTTATCTGCCTAAAAAGTTTAAAGAATGCTTATATTTCTTAAATTTTTAACTCTTTTACTTCTCCATAGTGCGTCTCACAGTCTAATTCATAAAAACTCCCTTCCTCGATTTCCCATTCTTCCGTCGCCCCCTCATTTTCAACAGATAAATTTACATTTTAATTCAGGAAAGTAGAAGACATCAGAAAGCATTTCTCACATCTGCCTGCTACAAAACACTCAAAGTTACTAAAAAAAGAGCTTCCCCTTCTATTATACAGGGCCAATAACTCCACTTATGCTGTGGCTCTCACCCACTCATCTTCTTAGCTATGAATTATTAAATTCCTTCTTCAATATTTATGTTTTCCACAGCTGAATAACTCTCTTCAGGTTCAAATACAACACCTGTTTCCACACCATATGGTCCTGACCCACACAACCCTTTCTTTTCTCTAAATAGTGATTTCAGTTGGCATCTGTGTACTAAGTATTTCTGAGAATATCTTTAGCCAGACGTCTTTAATGAACATCAGACAGCATACCCAGTGGCTATTGAAAGCAATCACCACCTGGATGAATCAAACATGTACAAAATCAGATTCATGTTTCCCTCCCCTCTCAAAGGTAGTCTTCTCTCAGAGAATGTTAATACCATTAAGCCAGAAACCTAGAAGTCACTTATGAATTACTTGCCATAAAATGTTGTCACTTTTATCTTCTAAATACCATTTAAAGCCATCTGCTTCTCTCCTATCTTCATTCTTCTACCTTCATTCATTTATCATTAAATTCAAATCTGGCTTTTGTTTGTCACATTCCAAGAAAACCACTCAATGACTATTGTCAGGTGGAAAGAAATAGAGAGAGAGAGATGGAGAGAGAAACATAATCTGTCTACAAGCTGGAAACCCAGAAAAACTGTCATGTAACTCATTACAAGTCTGAAGGCTTGGAACCAGGGAAGCCAATGATGCCAATTCCAGTATGAGAATGGGAGAAGATGAGCTGTCTCCACTTAAAAAGCTTTTTGTTCTATTCAGGCCCTTAATGGATTGGATGATACCCACCCACACTGGGGTGAGAAATTTACTTTATTGTCCACTGATTCAACTGCTAATTTTATCCAAAAACACCCTGATG
This sequence comes from Spilogale gracilis, assembly GCA_004023965.1. Taxonomy (NCBI): domain Eukaryota; kingdom Metazoa; phylum Chordata; class Mammalia; order Carnivora; family Mephitidae; genus Spilogale; species Spilogale gracilis. The sequence continues at coordinate 27,477 of PITA01022578.1, read as the reverse complement.
ACACACCCCCAAATAATGTTTAATCCAGGTACCCCATGACCACTCAAGTTGACATGTATCTTATTTTATTGGTATATTTTATTACTTTATAGAACAAAATGGTATATTTTATTACTTTAAAGACATCAGTTTTGACTTGGTGATAAATTATTGTCTGTTTATGAACCAAGCTGTATTATAATTGATCCATTTGTTTCAGTTATGAGAACTAATAAGAGTGGTTACAATAATCTCAGGTGTTTACTGGGGATTAGTTAATTAATTAAGAACAAACTTGAAATAGAGAAATAAACTAATTAATATAAAGCCATTATGTAGTTTGCTCAATAAATATTTATCTTCTTTGTGTATTAGCATAGACAAACAAAAAGATATGCATCCTTTTCTTTAGCCATAGGGAGGCACATTGATTACCTTTGAGGTTTATTTGAAAATTAAACTCCGTGAGTTTTGTCCTCCATAACCAGAAGAAAAAGATAATGTTAACATGAACACTGAAAGAATTTAACTGGCACATTAAGCCTTTCACTTAATTCAGTGATACTGTCCTTATATTTATATTCTGTATGAGAATGTCTTATACTTGTTTATGATAGAATATCATATAATATTTTCATCTTAAAACAACTTCCATCTGTTAAACCATTCAGCCTCTGGAAATCTTAATGAATCAAATATCACATAAACATCATGAATGTGTACTTTTTTAGGCAAAACTAAAATAATTTCTACTGGAGGGTAAATGAGATTGCTTTCAAGGCATTTCATTCCAAAGACACAACTTCTCTTTCCTTTTTTTTTTTCTTTTAACATTGAAGTTTAATTGTACTAAATGTATTTTTACTTAAGTTATGCCATGTCATAGTATAAAGCAACATAGGATTGACATGAAACTGTAAGGACCTATTTAGATGTCTAAGCTGCCATCATGCTTACTCAGAAAAACAGCTCCAGGAAATATAGGCAAACAGCCCCTGAAAAACAAAGGCAAGCCAGATTTGGGGAGATGCCCAATCAGTTAACCCCCTTAACCTCCAGGACCCTGAACAATGGAGATGCAAACAGCTAGTTCCAGGTATTAGAACCAGGTGCCCAAATGTCCTCAAACTCAGGGTTCCAGGAGCAATGGAGATGCAAATTAACTCAGGCAAGGGTCAGCTTGTGGTTTTCCCCTATAAAAGGTAGCCTGTAAGACAAAGGAGGGGGTCACTCTTTCTTTAGAGACGACCCTAGCTTGGCCAGTGAAATTCTGATGCTTGGCATGAAATAAAGCTTGGCTTGATCTTCGTTTTTGTATCAGCCTCATTCCTTTGACCAAGGACCCTAATAAAACAAAATAATATTTTTGAAGCTATTCAGAAAAAAAATATATGATTTAATTTCTTTCAAAACATAGCCATTCAAAGTGATAGTATTAATCATGATATTATTCTTTACAGAATAAAATAAATACATAGCCTAAAAATTGTGTGACTGCTTTTATATCTAGTTCTGACCTGATCATTTCTTGCATCCTACATTGTTGAAAACCCCAATAGTCAAGAAATTTAATTATATTTTGATTTGAAATTTAGTATATTATTAAATACTATTATTTACTTTAATATTTAACATATGATTCTATGACTAGAGCTCTCATTTCCTGAAATTAAATTTGTTAGAATATTAATAATATAATTTCAGAGATTAAATGCCCATTGAAGTTACTGAGAACAATGTGCTTAAGGAGAACATAGGAGCCTATAGACAATATGACTACCTTCGAAATACTTTTAAATAAGTATTTTTAATGACACCAAACTCACTATTTGGGTTGGCTGGTATCTTCCCAAGAAGATATGTTGAAATTCTAAGTCCCAATACCTTAAAATGTGACCTTATTTGGAAATAGAGTCATTGCAGGTATAATTAAGATGAAGGTCATACTGGAGTAGAGGGAGATCCTAATCCAATGTGACTGGTGTGCTTATAAAGTGACCATGTGAAGACATGTTATGTGAAGAGGGAGGCAGAGATTAAAGTAATACATCTACCAGGCAAGGAATACTGAGAAATGCTGGCTGTCCCCAGAAACAGAGAGAGAAGCATTGAAAACAGATTCTCCCTGAAAGCTCTGAGAAGGAACCAACTCTGCTCACACCTTGATGTTGTTTTGTTACACAGCATGTAGCATGAAAGGCTGTTATTTAAGTTACATGGCATATAGTACAGAAAACTAATACACTCACTAAACTAGACTAGTAGCTATATATGTATGCATAACATACAGACACACACATATGTAAACACATGTGCATGTGTATGTATGTATACAGTGGAGTGGAGCCAAAGTTCTGCTGCTTTGTAGCCCTACTTTAAAGGTTGAAATTATTTTTTTAAGCAACAACTATATTATTTGGGTATGTGAAAACTGATCTAATCAAACTGAAAATACATAACTATTAATTTTTTTAATGAACATTTGAAATCAACACTCATTGAAATTGAGTCCTGTAGGTCTCCTCAGTCACAACCTCACTTCCATACAGAAAAACAATGACCAGAAAACTTGTTCCGTTTGCATATTATAGTCTCACCTATATCCCTTTTAGTCTCTGGCTACACTTTGAAAGAAATGTTATCTCAAGGCAATAATACATATTAAAGATGTAAAACTACTTATCATTATAAATTAACCACAGGCAACCCAGAATTCTCCAAATATGTAATTGTACATAAGAGTATAATCTAATCAATTGTCAAAGATCTCTCTAAAGAATGAAGATAAAGATCTTGCGAAGCATCTTATATATTAGTAATCCAATGTGTAGTGTATCTCTATGACATGATACACAATCCACATAGCTTGAACACTTTCACAATTAAAAGTATAGTAATTCTAATCATAATTTAATGAATCTGATCAATTTCAAAATGAACATCCTTTCAAAATTTAGTTACATGAACAATAAAACCTCCAAACCTTTATCTATAAGCCTTTATTAGTTAGAAGTAAAGATAACAGAGATGTCGATCATTTATTTCTGGACGGTGGCTTTTTATATAAATCATAGCAAACAAAACCTGGAGAGTGTTTTCCTAATTACAGACACTAACATACAAATAAAATACACTTTACTTCTATTTCTAGCTATGGCAGACTAGATTCTGAACATCTCCCACCAAGAAAAACAGGAAATACATCTGTTTGAAGACATCAGAGTACTAATAAAACAATGAGAATTGGAGGATATAAGATTTTAGACAGGAGAAAAGTGCAAAGATGAGATTCTAAGATTGAATTTTGTTGTTCCCCTGAGACATTTGTCAGTGTTTAAGTAGCAGTCTAGATGTTGGTAATGTGAGAGAGCTTTCAACAGTCTCACTAGGCTAGGATATTGCAGATGGAATTCAGAGTCTGCTGAAGAGAAGGAGACCTGGAAAACATATGTATTTTTCTGTTTGGAACCGAGAAACATCGGCTACTCCTTGAAACTAAGGGTGAAATGTAAATGGATAAGCCTGCACAAAGATTCAAATTCAAGCTATTCATTAGTGTAGTCCCAGATTGGATTAAATTGAAATGTTTGTATTCTACATGTCCTAACAGCGAATTTTCTCTAGAGCAAGATAAAGTCTTAGAGTCAATAGCTTTTCGAAAAATTTTCAAATACATTATTGGATTTCACTTTTTAAAATATGGCAAAAAGAGACAATATAAAATAGCTAAAAATGAAGAAATAAGTGTAGATTGACCTATTTATCATCTATCTGACAAAAATAGATAAACAAAAGGACTCATATGTTTTAAGAAACAATGTTTCCAACTAAAACTATATAAAATCTCCAAGGAAACAGATGAGAATATAAATAATATAAATATATGTATATAAAAACATAAACATCAAATGAAAAATAATAAATCATTATGAGATGATATAGCCTATATAGCTTAAAATCATTGAGCATGTAGTACATATGACTTCAATCATTTTTTTTTAAAGATTTTATTTATTTATTTGACAGAGAGAGATCACAAATAGGCAGAGAGGCAGGCAGAGAGATCAGAAGAAACAGGCTCCCGGCTGAGCAGAGAGCTCAATGCGGGCCTCGATCCCAGAACCCTGAGATCAGGACCTGAGCCGAAGACAGAGGCTTTAACCCACTGAGCCACCCAGGCAGACCAACTTCAATTGTATTTTATCATGAGGTTGTGTTGTCAACATGGCAGCCATATTTCATATTTACCATGTGAAATGTATCTAGTCTAATGCCATTTTGTAAATATAATATACATATCAACTTGCAAAATTTAATATGAAGAAAATATGTGAATTATATTTTCAATATTTAGTTTATCAGTGTAAAGACAAGGAAATAATGAGTGAGAATCTCTGTGCCTCCCTTTCCAACAAGAGACCTTAATTTAAAGCATTGTAGGGACAATACTTGGGAGTCATTCATCTGTACTTTTGCTCCACTAAAATAATGGTTCTCAAAAATTTTTAATTAGTCTGATATAATAAATCTTTCAACTCTCCTTGGCATGTTCCTATTACTAAAAAAGCCAGTGTTTATTATTTACTTCCTTGTTTAATGTATTAATGTCTATGATTGTATGTATTGGTCAAGTTAACTCCAAATTTAGAGACCTATTCTTTTAACTCAATATTTTCCCCAATAGCATAGATAATTGATGATTTACAATTGTGTGATGGAAGTTAATCTCAAAACAGCACTATTATCATCTCTAATATTATTATTCTCTAATTAGAGCACAACCTGCATTGTTATTGCTTTAACAGAAAATCAATTTCTCAATCATTGAATTATATAATGTCCTGAGAGGGATAACATTTAATATCTCTGTCTTCAATTTGCTAGGCTTTTCTGACCTGTCAGTACATTAGATTTAGAATAAATATTCATGTAGTAGCTTATCGTTAATCTGTGAAAATATCTGACAGCTAAGATTTTATAATGTTGAACATCTTTGCTGCCCCTGCCTATAAATCTTTGATAATGTAGCATCATTCTGCAAATTCCCTTTTTGTACATCCTGCCCCACTACTAGGGTGAGAGATATTGCTGCATAGTCCATGCTTCTTACTTTCTTTAAATGTCATAAACAAGATATAATTTTTTCTTCCTATGTCCTTTATTTTAAAGTGGAGAAGAAAGGGGGTCCCTTTTGTTTGCTCTAGAAGTAACTTAATTTGCATTTTGACAATAGAAACAAACACATAAAGTCCTTACATCATCATCATAATGTCAGACTATGAGCAGTTGAGTAAAAGATCCAGAAACTACCAATAGAAATCCTATGAGAAAACCTTCTTCCTTATCAAGATTATTAAAAAATCTCATAAGATAACATTCTTAGATGTTGATTGATCTTATTAGAACTGTGATTGCCATGAAGTTGTATCCATGGGTCTTCCTTCAAGAAATAATTTGCCCTTCACTTGTAGTGAGTTAGGTGAGAGTGAGATGCAAAATCTACACTTTGCCTTGTAAGGTAAAAGCTCAACATGGATCCCTAGATGTTCCACTGTATTATAAGGTCCCTGAATTTTTACCAAATTTATTTCCTACCATTTGACATGTAAATGTCCATCCAATTAATCTAAAGTAGTTGCTACTTCTTGCTCACTAGTTCTAATCAGCATGATGTCAGTGTGATATTTTATAGAAGGGGTAAGATGGTCAATATCCTTGGAAATTAAATTATGACATATGACTGGAGAGTTGGCATATTCCTGAAGTAAGATGTTGAAGGTGGATTGCTGATCTTACCAGCAGGAAGAAAACTGCTTCTGGCAGTCTTTATTAACAGAAGTAGAAAAAAAAAAAAAAAAAAAAAAAAAAAAAGCATTTTCCAGCTTAATAGCTGTGTACAGGTACCAGGGGATGTATGTTAAGATCCTCAAGCAATGAAACCACATCTGGTACAGCAGCTAAAATTGGAGTCACTACCTAGTTAAGCTTACGGTAATCCACTGTCATTTACCAATATCCATCTGTCTTTTGCATAAGCCAAACAGGCAAGGAATGTGGATGCAGTGGGAATCACAGTCCCTGCATCTTTCAAGTCTTTAATGGTGGTACAAATCTGCTATCTCTCTAGAAATGCAATAATGCTCATGGTTTAATATTTTCTATGTAAAGACAGTTCTAGTAGCTTCCACCTTCCCAACATAATAACCCTCACTGGTCAGGGAACTAATGTAGGGATTCTGCCAATTACTGAGTATGTCTATTCCAAAAATGACTTCTAAAACTGGGGAAATAATCACAGCATAGGTTTGGGGTTCCTCTGGACTCACTGTGAGGTCGACCAGAGCTAAAACTCCACTGGTCACCTGAAAGAGTAGACAGGGAGATAAAAAGAGAGGGAGTGGGAGAGGGAGAGAATGAAAGTGAGAGAAAATATTAAGGAAATTGGCCCATACAATTGTGGAGATTTGGTAAATCCAAAATATGCAGGGTAGGCTGGCAGGCTAGATACCTTCAGGGAAGAGCTGCAATTCAAGTCCAAAGGCATTCAAATGGCAAGATTTCTTCTTGCTTAAGATGGTCAGATTTTGGCAGCGATCTGATTGGAAGATGGCAGAAGGCCAGGTGACCCCATTTCAGGGAGTCCCCTGAAGTGAGCTCAATTCCTGCAAAAAACACTCCAAGAACACTGTGAGCACCCATGAAATCAGCCTAACATGTGATATTTCACACTTCTAGATCACCACAGGGGACAAGGACCATCGGCCAAGAGGTAGAGAGAAGTGAGAGCGATCAGAGGAATATCCAAAGACAAAGGGCATGGGGGAGGAAGCCCGCAGAGGTGACCCATTGGAAAACAATACCCCAGCATGAAAGTGCTCTGTGTTTGCGGAAAAACAGCAGATTATGGTCTGATTCAAAGAAAACAGAAACAGAGTGCCTAAGGGGCAGCCAGGGAAACGGGGATATAGATCTGCAGAGAGAAAGTGCACCCGGTGCCGTACAATGGAACACTGTGAAGTCGGTGGAGCGGAGTCTATTTTCCGCCGCTTTGTTTCCTTTTTTTTTTTTTTTCTTTCCTCTGCTGCTTTTCTCTGCTGCTTCTCTCCACCCCATGGGCCAGGCGCGGACCCCCCAGGGAAGGCAATTTTGCAGACTTACGCAGGAGGTGCAGGGCCGGGGGACCCCAGTCCCTCCTGCTTGGGGGTCACACAGACTCCCTGGACACAGACAAGATCGCACAACCCAAAATCAGTTGTGGTTTTCATGGCATGGGAGAGAAATGACAAGTGGGAGCTTTGGACAGGAATCAAATCAATGTCTGCGCCTGCCCGGCTGTGACAGGTGGCCAAGGGAGAGGATACAGGGAGAGGCTGCGGGGGGGCCCCCCCACCAACCAGAGGTTTGCTAATTAAGGACTCTCTCTGGCGCAGACATCTTGCTCCAACCTGACTTTCTCAACAGCTGCAAAAGGCCGTAAAAGAACAAACACTTTAGAGAATTGAACTGGGACAACCTGGTTACAATAGACTCCAGTCCCTAGGAAGGGGGCGGAGAGACACAGCCCAGGTAGAAGGGACTGAAAACAGTGCAGCAGGCCCCACCCCCAGAGGGCAAGCCAAAAGCAAAGAGGACTGCACCCAGCTGTAAAACCCCAACGTGGGGGGGGGCAATATATTAAACTCCTGATACTGCCCCCAAAGCTGTACGCTTAATTGATACAGTTTTTCACCTTATTTGCTTCTTTAACTTTATTCTATTTTTACTTTTAAAGTTTCTAATTTAAACTTAAAAATTCATTCTCACGGTTTTTGTTCTCTTAATTTTTAACCCACTTTTTATCACAATGTGATACTTAATACAACACTCCATAACAATTTTTTACCTTGAAATATTTTCAAACACATATCTGTGTTTTCTGTTGTTGCTGTTGTTGTTGTTGCCTCTCGTTTGTTTGTTTTATCTGTTTTTTCCCTTTCTTCTCTCTTTCCTTTATTTTTTCTTTTAAATACACATATAGTTATAAGCTTCAAGATAATCCTATATCCCTATTCAATACTACCCCTATATACAACCAGTTCTAATCACCCTATATCTTTAGAAAGTGGGCTCCTTCAACAATAAGAACAAGACAAACATGGGAGGATTTGAAATACTTTCCTTGTCCCCAAGGAGTGTCTGCACTCACCTTCCCACCCTAGTCTGTCAGTGTTTCTGTGTAATTGTTTTTGTCTTTGTATTATATAAATACTGGTCTTGGGGGTCACCCAGGTTGGGTTTAGCTTTTTGATCTCTTCATTTGCTCTTGATGGCCCTTTTCTTTACCCTGTAGTAGTTCTGTACCATATAAATCCTACCACTGGGCCCCACTCTGGCAGGGTTTTCTTTTCTTGCTTCCTTTCTCCCCTTCTCTTTTTTCTTTCTTCTTCCTTTTCGGTGGTGAATTCTGATTGCTCCAAAACCTTCCAGCAACCAATACACTTGGATAGTGGCTGATATATTTAGCTATACACCCCCTCAACCACTCCTCGCCACAATGACTCGGAGGAGGAACAACCAACAGAAGAAGAACCCTGAGACTGCAACCCCAGTCACAGAATTTCTGTAAATGAATATAAACAATATGACAGAAATGGAATTCAGGGCAGCAATCATCCAAGCAATGGCTAATTTGGAAAAGAACATTAGTCTCAAAATGGAAGCCCTAATAACAGAAGTGAAAGCTGAGGTTACAAAGCTTATTAATGAGGGGCACCTGGGTGGCTCAGTTGCTTAAGTGACTGCCTTCGGCTCTGGTCATGGTCCCAGAGACCCGGCATCAAGCCCTGTATTAGGCTCCCTGCTCAGTGGGGAGCCTGCTTCTCCCTCTCTCTCACTCCCCCTGCTTGTGTTCCCCTCTCTAGCTGTGTTTCTCTCTGTCAAGTAAATAAATTAATTTTTTTTTCTATTTAGATTTTATTTCTTTATTTGACAGAGAGAGATCACAAGTAGGCAGAGAGGCAGGCAGAGAGAGAGGAGGAAGCAGGCTCCCTGCTGAGCAGAGAGCCCGATGTGGGACTTGATCCCAGGACCCTGAGATCATGACCTGAACCGAAGACAGAGGCTTAACCCACTGAGCCACCCAGGCGCCCCATTAATTTTTTTTTTCCCATTAAATATTTTTTTTTAAAAGAAAGGCTATTAATGAGATGCAATCTAATTTAAATATGCTAACAGCTAGAGTAAGTGAGGCCGACGATCGTATCAGTGATTTAGAAGATAGATGGATAAAACGACAGGACCCATTCATATGCTGTTTACAAGAGACACATTTTGAATCTAAAGACACTTCCAGATTGAAAATGAGGGGATGGAGGACCATCTTTCATGCCAACGGACCCCAGTAGAAAGCCGGGGTAGCGATTCTCATATCAGACAAATTAGATTTTAATTTAAAGACTGTAGTCAGAGACACAGAAGGACACTACATCATTCTCAAAGGGTCTATACATCAAGAAGATCTAACAATTGTAAATATTTATGCCCCCAACATGGGAGCAGCCAACTACATAAGCCTACTGTTAAGCAAAATAAAGAGTCATATTGATACAAATACATTATTGTAGGAGATCTTTACACACCACGGTCAGCAATGGACAGATCATCTAAACAGAAAATCAACAGAGAAACAAGAACCTTGAATGACACATTAGACCAGATGGATCTCATAGATTTATGCAGAACATTCTATCCTAAAACAGCAGAATACTCATTCCTCTCAAGTGCACATGGAACTTTCTCCAGAATAGACCACACACTAGGTCACAAATCAGGGCTCAACCGATACCAGAAGATTGAGATTATTCCCTGCATATCCTCTGACCACAATGCCATGAAACTGGAACTCAACCACAATAAAAAGTTCAGAAGAAAATCAAACACTTGGAAGCTAAAGACGATTATGCTCAAGAATCTGTGGATCAACCAGGAAATCAAAGAAGAACTGAGCATTTCATGGAAACCAATGACAATGAAGATACATTGATCCAAAACCTATGGGATACAGCAGAAGCAGTCCTAAGGATGAAATACATAGCATCCAAGGCTCACTCAAAAAAATTGAAAAATCCCGAATACACCAACTCTCATTACACCTTAAAGAACTGGAAAATCAACAAAAAATTAAAGCAACCCCCCACACAAGATGGGAAATAATTAGGATTAGAGCAGAGATGAATGATCAGAAACTAGAGATACAGTAGAACACATCAACGAAACTAGAATCTGATTCTTTGAAAGAATCAATAAGATTGATAAACCATTGGCCAAACTAATCCAAAAGAAAAGGGAGAAGACCCAAATTAATAAAATTAAGAATGAAAAGGGAGAGATCACGACTAACACCAAGGAAATAGAAACAATCATCAAAAATTACTATCAACAACTATATGCCAATAAGTTTAACAACCTAGAAGAGATGGATACATTCCTAGAAACCTATAAACTCCCAAGTCTGAAGCAGGAAGACATTGACAATTTGAACAGACCTATATCTAGTAACAAGATTGAAACAGTGATCAAAAACCTCCCCAAAAGCAAGAGTCCAGGCCCAGACGGATTCCCTGGGGAATTCTACCAAACATTCAAAGAGGAAATAATACCTATTCTCCTGAAACTCTTTCAAAAAATAGAAACAGAAGGAAAACTTCCAGACTCTTTCTATGAAGCCAGCATCACTCTAATCCTCAAACCAGACAAAGACCCTATCAAAAAGGAGAACTTCAGACCAATTCCTCTGATGAATATGGTCGCCAAGATTCTCAACAAGATCCTTGCTAACAGGATCCAACAATACATTAAAAAGATTATCCACCATGACCAGGTGGGATTTATCCCAGGGATACAAAAGTGGTTCAACACTCCTAAATCAATCAACATTATAGAACAAATCAATAAGAGAAGAGAGAAGAACCACATGGTCCTCTCAATTGATGCAGAAAAGGCATTTGACAAAATACAACATCCGTTCCTGATCAAAACTCTTCGAAGTATGGGATAGAGGGAAAATTTCTCAACCTCATAAAATCTATCTACAAAAAACCCACAGTGAATATCATTCTCAATGGGGAAAAACTGACAGCCTTCCCTCTGAGATCAGGAACAAGATAAGGATGCCTACTCTCTCACCACTACTGTTCAACATAGTGTTAGAAGTCCTAGCAACAGCAATCAGACAACAGCGAGAAATAAAAGGTACTCAGCTTGGCAAAGAAGAAGTCAAACTCTCTCTCTTTGCAGATGACATGATTTTCTATGTGGAAAACCCAAGAGACTCTACCCCCAAACTACTAGAACTCATACAACAATTTGGTAATGTGGCAGGGCACAAAATCAATGCACAGAAATCAGTTGCATTCTTATACACTAACAATGGAAATATAGAAAGGGAAATTAGAGAATCGATTCTGTTTACTATAGCACCTAAAACCATAAGATACTTAGGAATAAACCTAACCAAAGAAGTCAAGGATCTGTACTCGAGCAACTACAGAACACTCATGAAAGAAATTGAAGAAGACACAAAAAGATGGAAGAGCATTCTATGCTCATGGATCAGAAGAGTAAACATTGCTAAAATGTCTATACTGCCCAGAGCAATCTATACATGCAATGCCATCCCGATCAAAATTCCACCAACATTCTTCAAAGCATTGGAACAAACAATCCTAAAATTTATATGTAAAGAAAAAAGATCTCAAATTGCTAAGGAATTGCTGAAGAAAAAAAACAAAGCTGGGGGCAACTCGTTTCCTGCCTTCAGGCTTTATTACAAAGCTGTGATTACCAGGGTGCCTGGGTGGCTCAGTTGGTTAAACTACTGCCTTCCGCTCAGGTCATGATCCCAGAGACCTGGGATCAAGCCCTGCATCGGGCTCCCTTTTTGGCGGGAAGCCTGCTTCTCCTCTCTCACTCCCTCTGCTTGTATTTCCTCTCTCGCTGTGTTTCTCTCTGTCAAATAAATAAATAAAATCTTAAAAAAAAAAAAAAGCTGTGATTACCAAGACAGCATGGTACTGGCACAAAAATAGAGCAATGGAACAGAGTGGAGAGTCCAGATATGGACCCACAAATCTATGGGCAAATCATCTTTGACAAAGCAGGAAAAAATATCCAATGGAAAAAAGTCTCTTCAATAAATGGTGCTGGGATAATTGGACAGATACATATAGAAGAATGAAACTATACCATTTCTTTTACACCACACACAAAGGCAAACTCGAAATGGATGAAAGACCTGAACGTGAGGCAGGAATCCGTCAAAATCCTGGAAAAGAACATAGGCAGTAACCTCTTTGACATCAACCACAGCAACTTCTTTCAAGACATGTCTCCAAAGGCAAAGGAGACAAAAGTGAAAATGAACTTTTGGGACTTCATCAAAATAAAAAAAAAAAAAAACACAAAACTTCTGTACAGCAAAGGAAACAGTCAACAAAACAAAGAGGCAACCCACAGAATGGGAGAGTATATTTGCAAATGACACTACAGACAAAGGGCTGATATCCAAGATCTATAATAACTACTCAAACTCAACATCCTATAAGAAGATGAACACATCAAAAAATGGGCAAAAGACATGAAGAGGCACTTCTCCAAAGAAGATATACAAATGGCTAACAGACACATGAAAAAATGTTCATCGTCAGTAGCTATCAGGGAAATTCAAAACAAAACCACACTGAGATATCACCTTACACCAATCAGAATGGCCAAAGTTAACAAGTCAGGAAACAAGTGTTGGAGAGGCTGCGGAGAAAGGGGAACTCTCTTACACTGTTGGTGGGAATGCAAGTTGGTACAGCTGCTTTGGAAAACAGTGTGGAGATTCCTTAAAGAATTAAAAATAGAACTACCCTATGACCCTGCAATTGCACTACTGGGAATTTACAATATTAAACTAAGAAATTAGCTATTAGGCAGTAATAAGTATACCCTGAAATATAAGAAATGATTATTTTTATTCCATAAAAAATTTCCATTCAAGATCCAAGCTGCTTTCAACTTTGTGATCTGTCTTTTTTTTTTTTTTTTTAAGATTTTATTTATTTGACAGAGAGAAACACAGCCAGAGAGGGAACACAAGCATGGGGAGTGAGAGAGGGAAGTAGCCAAAAACAATGAGATAAAGATGCCCTGGAGGGCAGCTAGGAGCTCTAGAGACCACTGAGTCATTGTTTTTGGCTACTTCTGAAATGAACATAGGAAATAGGCCCTTCTTTTTGGATGTCTGTTGATGAATGAAAAAAATTTAAAAATTTTGTATAGCCAAAAAAACCCCCACAATTTATTGGTGCTATTTATAATAGGTAATAGGTTACATTCTAATTTGGCTTTTTGACCAAGCCATTTTAATTAACTGAGAATTATTATAAGCATGCTTGTCCCAAAGCCTTTTGAGACCCTAGCTCTTAGTATTTGGAGAACAGAATCAATTAATTTTGTCAACCCATACAGGCCCCAATTCCTGAGCTATCTCAGTGTCCTTTCAGTGCTCTTTGCAAACAGGCATCATGGAGTCTGAACTTATAACTTCCTGATAACATTTTGCCAAGTGAAGTTAAAATTATAAAACAGAAAATATCAATATCCAATTTTATGCCCTCCTCCCCTAGAGCTACAACCTTATTAGGCAGGTTGACTGCCTAATATAGACTGCCTTTCTAGTTCTTTTAGGAAATAGCCTATAAATAATTTGCCACTATATAACCTGGTTCTCCATCTGTCAGTCTTTTGGTATCAGTTTTTTCTCTGTCCTCTGTCCATATATCTAGCCATTGTCATATATTTTGGCTTTTGTTACATTCCCCCTGTTGACATTCAAAGATAAGAGTTAATGCTCAGCTATAATTAATTAGCTCAAACTGGAAGTGAGGTGCACATTTGTATTTCTGACAACTAAGTCTTAACCAAGAAAGACTCGGAAATATAGTCTTTCTGCATGACAATGACAAAAAATCAGTGTGGGAAATATGCATGGTCTTCATTATTCTATTATTTTCTTATTTCTCTTTGATAAACTATATTTGGGCCTTATTTTTTTCTAATAAATCTCTTATATTCACATTTTGTACTTTTAAAATTTTCTTTATACTCTTCTTTCAAGTAAGTTATACATATTATAGACATATGTCATTTATCTTATACCTATTGTGATATTTAGTTGTCATAGTTCTCTTATTAGAAATGTTTACCTAATTATATAAAATAAAACTTTATTAAAAAGAAAGTAGAGGGGCGCCTGGGTGGCTCAGTTGGTTAAGCGACTGCCTTCGGCTCGGGTCATGATCCCGGAGACCTGGGATCGAGTCCTATATCGAGCTTCCCACTCAGCAGGAGGCCTGCTTCTCCCTCTCTCACTCACTCTGCTTGTGTTCCCTCTCTGGCTGTGTTTCTCTCTGTCAAATAAATAAAATCTTTAAAAAAAAAAGTATAAAAATAGTCCAAATTCACAAAAAGTATGTGTAGTAAAGGATGGAATAAAAAATCCATGTTTGTCTGACTCAAATGAATGTTAATTTAAACATATCATATCTAAAATAAATATATAAAAATAAACATATCCTGCCAAGTCTTCAAGTCTCAGTTTGATAAAGTCTCAGTCTGCACAATGAGCTTCATTTTTTTCTAAGATATATAACCACAAGCTAAAGTTATGGTCTGCCATAACTTTAAGTCTCCTAATCATCTCAACCTTGGTAGGTCTCCAATCCAAAAGCACTACTTGCATCTTTTTTTCAAAGAACATCCCTTTCAGGATGCCCTGAACAACACAAAACCAGAACCCTAGACTTGTTTTGGGAACCTAGACAAAGCAAAGTGGATTATTAGAACCAGAGTTACAATAAACCTCATCCAGAATCAAACATGGAATGAGTTTCTGTGGTGCAATTCCATCAAGGAATGAGCTGGAGATAGCAGACTAGAATGAGCAGAGCCTAGGGAGGGTACCTTCTACACTGGATTTTAGCAGCTCCAGAAACTCCAGAAAAACATTTGCACTGGGCTGTGAGGCAAGAGTCCACTGGGCTACCCCATATTCTGACTTCTTCATTTCAGTTTATGGTACTGACATAGTCTTCTGATTATTCATAATTATATTCTTGGAACCAACTTAGAGCCCTAACTTGTTCTTGTTTTCCTAAACCAATTCTATAATTCTCATGCAAACCATAAAGTTTTTATCTTGCTCATATTCAACCTACTCTACCATCCGAGCTCAAACACAGCTATATTTACTTTGCTTACTGTAATTTCCTTTTAGCTGGTCTTTAATTTATGTGTATAATCATTGTTGATTTTCTGTCCAATAGCCTTACCTGCTCCCATTATTTTCCTCAATGGCAAGTACTTCTTGTAATCTTTCAAGCTGAAAATCCAAGACACTTGCTTACTCAGACTTGTAAATAAAGCAGGCACTTGTTCCCCAATCTTTCTCAATGAAAGATGATGAAGGAAACTAGGAATTCCTAGGAAAGTTACCCTTCCTTGAATATACACATTAACACACATGCACAAATACACACACACACACACACACACACACACACACACACACACACACACACACACCAAAACACGGTTTTCTTCTTCTTCTCTTTGCATGTGGTACCTGGGACTAGTAAAAAGTCGTGTCCTTCAGAAGTATCTGTTCACACAGAGGATGACAGAGTGAAAATAGGAAAAACTACACCTTTGATAATGCTGAAGCAATGGACCAACTTTGAAAACTTTCAAACTCTCCTAATGTTGAAAGCTCTCCTAATGTGATAAAACAGATATATAATTAATGCGCCTTTGTTTAAGCCATTACTGGTTGGGGGTTCTGTTTCTTGCAACAGCTATGTTGTAACCGAAGAACTCATGCTTCTTTGACATTTAGTCTCCTTTCAGCGTTGTTCAGACACACATTTTCACTTTGCTCTCGTTCTTGGGCTACCTCATCCTGGGACGCCAGGGTCAGGAACATATTTCCTAAACAAAGTCATTTTCATGCTCCAAAATTCAGATTAAACAGGAGACACTAGGAAACTTCCCTTTACTGTTCTTATAAGATATAACCTTTCCATCTGTAAAGTTCACATGTTCACAAAACTTTGAATCCTGTGAAGCATCTGTCACTTTTGGCAAAAAGTAGTTTTGGTGTACCACAGACTTGAATTGGCAAAGTCACTCCTACTTAACAGTTATGTGGCTTTAAGAGGTTTATTTAGTATCTTCCTCTCAGATTACTCATTTTAAAATGAGCATAATGACACTTTTTTGCTGACTTATTATGAAGATTAATTCCTAGTTTTTTCCTTACAAACAGAATGATTTTAAGGAAATCCTGGTTAAGTTTCCACGTATATAAAATGTGGATAATAATGACACCTTAGAAGTTTTTGTTGAGGATGAAATGGTGTAATTAGGGTGCTTAGAATGGTGCTTAGCACACAGAATGCATGTCTGCAATTTTTCTGTTAATATTAGTACAATCCCTGAATATGTTCTTGATAAATGTTATTATTATTATCATAATCATGCTTTTATGTTATTTTCTTAATATCTCATTAACTTGCTTATCTAGAATACGCCTCTATTATAACTGTCAATAAATTGAGTTTAGAAGCTATCATACAAGTTTTTGTGCCACACAGAAAGATCTCAAAGAGATATTTTTATTTTATTTAAGATTTTATTTATTTGACAGAGAGAAACACAGCTAGAGAGGGAACACAAGCAGTGGGAGTGAGAGAGGGAGAAACAGGCTTCCCACAGAGCAGGCAGCCGGATGTGGGGCTCGATCCAGCATGACGTGGGGCTCGATCCAGCATGACCTGTGGCGAAGGCAGAGGCTTAGCCACTGAGCCACCCAGGCACCCCAAGGAGATATTTTTAAATTATAATTAGTCTTCAAACAATATCTAACACAAAGTGCAATGTAATTCTAAGAATAAATCTTTAAGACTTATTGCCCCAGATATTGAGAAAAATGAAGGCTATCATTGACTTGCTCATAAAAATAACAACCAAATTGAATCAATATAATTGTCCATTGATAAAGATTGACTAAATAAATCATGGTATATTCAGACAAAATTGTCTCATGGTTATTAAATAAGAGAGTGTTTTAAAATGCAGGCTTTTGTTATCATTCAGGTATGGCGAGGCTAATAGATCAATGGTTGTCCCTGGATAGATAACTTGTTATACTCACAGATCCCAAGAGGGGGGAAGGGGGAAGCCATCCCAGGATCCACACAAGAAAGCACTAGTCTAAAGGCAGAGCAAATAAAGGAAAAAACATGGTCATAAGCTTTATTGTAGTTACTGAGGAAAGGCTTGGATAAGGCAAAGTAAGCAGGTGATACCTGGGACTAGTAAAAAGTCTTAGAATTGGCTAGTTTGAATAACGTTCATAGGCTCTAGGTCAAAGGTGTTGTGTCTATTTGTCTAGTACCAGACTCTAGGATGATTAGGTCAGTGAAGAGTTGTCCTGAGCCTATGAGTTACAAAAAGAAGGTTGTTGGAGATGTGAACTCTGAATTGCTTAGTTTGCATATGAAAGGCATTCTTGAGCCTATTTGTTTGCTTTCTCCAGGAATTAGCTACCCCTGGGAAAAGCAGTCTCTCCAGGGTCAGCAAGGCCCCAAGATGTCAAAGCTCCAAATGCAGAAACTAGAAAATATGGTGTTACAGTGTAAATCAACACACGATGTAAAAAGTCCATAGACGGTTATAATGCACTATTGTTTAAGAAGAATGGTAACTGATGTGTGGTTGATCACAATGTCTGTGCTAGGATGCCAAGAAATATGGTACTGACTCTTGGAAGCAGAGATGAAGGGTATTAGTTTGTGATTTGTGCTGTGATATTTAAAGTCTAAAACTCTTTTTTTTTTGTACCAGCTTCCTTATACTGTTATTAAATGTATATAGACAATGATATGTACCCAGTTTTAGCTAGGTGACCAGTAGGGTACACAAGACACTAATAAACTTGCATTTTGTCTCAGTTGAAACTAAGGTGTCTGACATCTATCTTAGTGCTGATTCACCATCTAAAGACCAATTCCTGTAAGACTGCAAAAGAATTTTGAGCTCTGTGTCTAGAAGACATAGATTTCCCTGATCTTTGCTTGGCTTATTTCTTCTGTTTACCATGTATCTTAATCAAAACCCTGCATATGGGTATACCCTGTAGAATCTCCTGATTTCTCTCAATTATCTGACCCTTTTTAATTTCTGTAATTCTTTTAACAGATTATATATATATATGTGTATATATGTAACAAAGAGTTATATATCATTTCTCTTATTTGTAAAAGCAAAGTTATATTTACAAATATATGTGTATATCTGCATAGATATTCATGAATTAAGTATAAATAAAACAATATTTTTATCAGTTTAGTAGAATAAGACTTAATACACTGTCATGAATATATTGGTCTTCCTCAGTTACTAGTGGCAAATATAATAAAACCAAAAGTAAAATAGTGTAATTGTTATGATTTTAATTAGTAGTTTTTCTTTAATGAGAGAGAGAGCATGCAAGCATGGGTGGGTGGATGGAGTGGTAGAGGGAGAGGAAGAAAGAGAATCATAAGCAGGTTTCACAGAACACAGAGCCCAATGCCAGGCTCGATCTCACAATCCTGAGATCATGACCTGAGCTAAAATCAAGAGTTAGGTGTTTAATCAAATGAGTCACCCGGGAGCCCATAATTAATAGTTTTAATCAATATCTAGAGTATATAGAGCTTAGTAACTTAATAAAATTTAATGGTGAATGTAAAGAATAAAATTGGATGAGTTAAAACTTTTAAATGTTTAGTTCACACATATATACTCTATATGTGTTTTCATAGATTTAAACAGTTATTCTTAAGGGGGACCTGGGTGGCTCAGTCATTAAGCATCTGCCTTATGCTTGGATCATGATCCCAGCTGGGATCAAGCCCCCATATCAGGATCCCTGCTCAGCCAGAAGCCTGCTTTTCCCTCTCCCATTGCCCTGCTTGTGCTCCATCTCTCTCCCTCCTTCTCTCTGTCAAATAAATAAATAAAATCTTCAAAAAATTAAAACAAAACAGATATTCACTAATGCCACATGAATGGAAAATTAAACACATCTTAAACAGTATGATTTCAGAAAATGCCATAGTTACCTGGAGTGACTTTCCTACTTGTCCTATAGACCTCAGTTGAATAATGTTAGAGGAAAGTGTGTACCTTATAGAGAGCTCACTTTAGATTGCTTCCTACATTTCCTTGCTCAGGGGCACTAAATAAACTTCACCAGTATTCACATCCATGTGTATCACATTTTTATACAATATGAAGCACTTTCTTCTATTCATTACCTTACATGGCCTGTGAGAGAGATTATAGAAACTATTAATTACCTTTTGCAAGTTATGCATGTTACCATTCCAAATCTTTATTGTTTGCAATATGGTCTACATTTTATCTTTGAAAGTATACTATTAACTGACTTTACCTTGCCATGAAATGAAAATATAATGTTAGATTGAACAATGTATTATTCATGTTTCTAACTGTAGTACTGATAAGCATTTGTCTAAATAGTCAACAAATATGTAAATTCCCTTGAGTTTAATTACTGTGTAATCATTGTAATGGATTGAATATATCCTCCCAAAAGTCATATGTTGAAGTTTTAACCTCCAATGTGATGGTGATAGGAGGTGGATCCTTTGAGAGTTAACTAGGTCATGAAAGTGGGGCCCTCATGAATGGGATAAGTGCCTTTATGAAAGGAACCCTGGAGAGCTCTTCTTTTCAACGTGTGCAGATGTGAGAAGTTGGTAGCCTGTAAGGTCTGTAACTTGAAAGAGTACTTTCACTGGAGCCCAACCATGCTGACACCCTCACCTTGGACTTCCAACCTTCAGAATTGGGAAAAAAATAAATGTTTGTTGTTTGAGACACTCCATCTAAGGTAATTTGTTGTGTCAGCTTGAACAGACCAAAACAATCACAAAATATTCTGCCCTTACCTTAGGGTACACATTGGAAGGTGCAATTAGAAGGAAAGCTAAAATGTACAAGGAAATAACATGTAGTTGGTGGCTAAGTTTCTTTAAAGTAGAAATTCTAAGAGCTATAGCAGAGAGAATAGGAGAATCTCTGACTTTGCAAACTGATGATGGTACTTTATGGTAAATGGAAAATGTATATTTTATATGTCCATCAGGTTTGACATTTGTCACTAAAATTCAAACAAGTACAATAAAAATCATACATGTCAGGTGACTCAGTGGTTACATTGCCAGTTAACAATGGAGTAAAGTGTTACAGTTGAAGACTGTAGTATCAGATATTTTCTATTTCTCTGTTTTCTAAGTGTCTGCCAAATTCCCATTTAATCAAGCACCAAGTAGGAGGAGGGTTCTCAGAAGCAGATGTGTAGTGGATTCGTGGAATATAAGATGTACATTGCACATTCACAAGGTGTTCCGTTGACTGCCTTCACTCTCTCACTCCCTTTTGTGTGCAGAAATTGAATGGTGTGGGTGGTTTATGGCTGTTGTCTCACTGCCTGGAGTAGGCAATGCATCTTCTATGTAAACATGAAAAAGATAGAAAGGTGCAGAAAATGTATACAGAGTCTCTCTTTGTTGGCCAATTTAGAGCCAGCATAACCAGTAAGAATGGTTGTTCTTGATGGGAGAACACCCTTTGATGGGAGTTCTGTGAACAAAGCATAGAGTGCACATAGCCTAAATGTCACTAGAATGAATGCAACATGAGCTGAGCAAATGAGATCCATATGGAAAGGAAAAAAATAATCGAAAACCCTTCCACAGCAAAGTAATTTTAGGACAGAATCATCTAAGGCCATTAAATTCAATCTCCACCTGTGCTCCTGATCAACCAGGTCTATAATTTCTGAAAGGACTCTCCACGGGTATTTTTTTTCAGTGAGGGGAGAAAAACAAAAGGTTGTATCCAATAGAGTCATCTACAGGCTAGTTATGGAAGTCACGGGTGTGCAATCTGATGAATAAGTAGGTGGGCAGAAAAACATTCCTTCACGAGGACTCCAACAAGAGAGATTTCTCTCTAAATCCTCTTTGTTTGGGAGTGATTACAATGCTGTGTTCCCACTTAATTACCTGTTGCAGCCCTCAAATCTGCTGCCAGACTTCTTCATCCCCTTTACTGGCTTCCGTAGAAATGCTGCCAGGGCTGCTTCTCTTCCTTTTATTATGCCTTGGCTCATTGAAAACTCTCCTGGCAATAGCCCAAAGGCACACATATGCCCTGACACAATGGTGCCAAGTTCTTTGCCCAACATCTTTTGCTGGGTGTCTTTACCTTGTTATAGTGGTATTCTAGCATGCAGTCCCAGAAAGATCTAGTTCAGATCCAAAAGTGTGTTTCTTTTTATCAGATAAATCAGATCTTTTTTTTTTTTTTTTTTTTTTTTTTGCCTTAACACCTCCTTTGAGTTTATTTCTACTGTTGTGGTCTCTCTATAGAGACATTGCCAGAGACTGACTCCAGAAATTTGGCAATGTTGATTAGACTACAGCTTGAGAGGCAATTTCATTCTACCTATAGCACTGATTTGTTTTTTCCTAGCTAGGTACGGTTGCACAAAATATATTTGACCTATGCTTGACCCATTATACTTCTTTGCTTTAAAGAAAGGTTGAGTGTGATTTGATCTCTAATTTTTTCAAAGATTCAGCTTTATGGCTAACCACTGAGAAGAAGCAAAATAAATTAGAATGTGTATCGCCACTTTGGCATGTGAATCGTTTTGATCTAAAGGCAGTTGAGACTCAGCACACACAAAGGACTTTCTACTTCTCCCTTAACTGCCTAAAATAATTTCAATAGGGGACTTGTACCAGGAAGAAAGTTATTACCAGAGAGAACTTTGTATAAACCGAAAACTTACCTGAATGGCATAGCAAATGTTTCTTTTCTAAGTGTTTGCTCTTCTCATCTTTCTGTGAATCGTTTCTTTGCCTTTGAAGCTTCTGAAGTAAGATCATATCCCTATTCCCTTGTCCTTGGGTCAGGGTTGTCTATATACCTCAATTACCAGACTGCCTGGGAGTCCTGTATTTTCTAGGGGGCTCCCATTCGTATGAAATTAAATTTTTCTTCTCTTAATCTGTCTTATGTCATTTAACTATTAGACCTCCAAAGAATCTAGACGGAAAGAAGGGAAAAGTGTTTTGTCACCATGTCATGTAAAAACTTCAAGTTCCAGCTTAAGTAATCATTACTTTGACTGGCACTGGTATACTTTCGTTTAGCCTCATTTTTCCATTTCTAGATTTTGCCATGCCTTTTGTTTTGATTTATTATTACTAAATGTGAACCACAAGGGTGGCATATAACTAATGATGAGGCGTATTCCAAGTACTTTGTCATTAATGTCAATTTCCTCCTGCCAAACACCGGCAGGAATATACTTGTGATTGATCAAATTGTTTTTACTGCTCATTGCAACAATGGACAGTGCACATGGTGAGGAACCAGGGGGTAATATTTCACTAAGACCATACTACAAAGGACTTCAAGTTGGACTCTAGCCAGGTGATTTGGGGAAATTTTCCGGAAGAATGGCCTTGCTGTGTATCACATGCTGTCAGGACATGGTGATTTTTCTATGATAGGTTATTTTAATTAATCTTATCTAAAAGAGAGGGCTAGAGCAAAGCTAAAGAGGTAATTGGTAAAGAAATAGCAGTCATTTGTATTATTAGTCAGAGAGGGAGATGGTTGGGGTTTTTTGTTTGGGGGATGTTTTGTTTTTTGTCTGTGTTCAGACAAAATTATGAAATAGTCTTGCTTTTGTCTTGATCAATTACAATCAGAGAAGCCTTGTTTGATGATGTTCTGTGAAATTGTTGATGTTCAACAGGAGAACACCAGGACCAGCTGTCACTGCCAGGCTACTCCTAGCAATTTGCCAGACCAGCTCCCGGGTGTTGGGAACTACTTTGTTCTTTCCTATTATTGAAAACATCTTTACTTGTGCGTAATAGATATAAAATAAACTGCTGATGATACTGCCAGACCAGCTCTGGATGTTGGGAACTACTTTGTTCTTTCCTATTATTGAAAACATCTTTACTTGTGCGTAATAGACATAAAATAAACTGCTGTACTTAAAATGCATAATTTGATAAGTTTTGACATCCATGCAATCATTACCACAGACTAATGATCTAAACAGTAGGCCCCCAAGGTTGTTTCTTACCCTTTTGTAATGTTTTTCTCATGCTCCTTCTGAGGGGATGGACATCTGGCTTTTTTCACTCAGTTAATTATTTTGAGATTCATCTATATTTTTGTATACATCAATATTTCATTTCTTTCACTTTTAAAGAGTTGACGTCAATGGATATAGTACTCTAGGTTGCTTTTTTTGTTTCACCTGTCTTTTCTTGCTTACACGGTTTTTGATAAGACATCTATTATAATTCTTTTCCTTATGATGAGGGAACAGAAGACAAGTTGAGGATCTCACAAACTGACACCCTGCAACCTCCCCCCCACACACACACTCCTGGGTGGGACAAGTGTGACATTCTTCCCCAAATCTCCCAACTATCTTAATGCCTTGCTGGGGGGTGGGGGGGAGGGAACAACCTTAACCTAACAATGGCAAGGCCTCTGGTATCTTGTAGGTCTTCTTTAGCACAAAAAAGTTCTTGTGAAACCTCCCTTTTCCTTACCTCTCTAATTTCCCCAAATCACCTGGCTAGAGTCCAACTTGAAGTCCTTTGTAGTATGGTCTTAGTGAAATATTACCCTCTGGTTCCTCACCATGTGCACTGGGTATGGCTCTGATGTTTGCTTTACCCCCTCAGATTATGCTCTTTCTTGTCTCCAGGTAATTTGTTTCTGTGTATGTGGTGATCATTTCTCAGATGAATACTAGAGGGCAACCCACTGAAGATCTTTCAGGTTTTTATTCTGAGCAGCAATTCCCTCTCCAATACCTTATACTACACACTCTAGCCAGCTTGTCCTTTCCACATTCTAAGAACCATCTCAACTCAAGAAGGCTGTCACCATCATCTACCTGGGTTCCCCTCTCTGGACCACATAGAAGGAACTTGCAAACAGTCAGCTGAGGCTTTTTTTTTTTAATCTCTTTCAGTTTACTGTCTTTCTTGTCTAATATCCAGTATCTGAAAAACCATTATCAGTTTTTTGTTGTTATTGTTTCAAGTATGAGGGTGATTCTAGTCTCTGTTACTCCATCTTGATAAAACACAATTAAACTTAAACAGTTTCAGAATTTTCCTTATGAAGATATCTCCTTTGTTCACTTGAATTTTCTTATTCTTTCTTGATTGTGATAAAAGAAGTTACAGATGAAAATAAACTGCAGGAAAATTATATGTCTCCAAACTGAAATTTGTCTCTAGGTGACTCTTCATCCTATTAATCACATTTTAAACTCAATTTTGTTTGGTTTACAAGTTTAATTTACTATAGTTATTAATTAAACTCCTTGTCTTTCTGTTTTTGTCTTTTACTATATTTATTTGCACTTTGGGTATTTTTTTACACTATATTTCCTGTTGGTATTATATTTTTTTTATATATTTTCCATTAGCCTTCCAAACTAAAATGAATATGGGTTCTATATACCTATCATAAAGTTGTGCAAACATTATTAAAATCATCAATGAAAACTAATTAACTTTCCTCAAATAATCCAAAACATGTCGAATCTGATATTGACTTCACAGACCCTCCTATTAAATAAAACTTGAGATTGACAGCTCTTTATTTCTGTGTTGAGACATCAGAACATGATGTAAAATAAAATAAAACGTAATTAAATAATCAATAAATATATTAACCTAGAAAGTCTTTTCCTTTTCTTAACTAAATTGTACCTTTCCAATTTTGTCTTGAAATATTTTATCAACTAAATGATATAATGTGTAATTTTAAGAAGGTTAAATAAAGACATGATATCTGATACATGAGTTGAGCACTTTATAGTATTTTTATGTACACATTACACTTATTTAACTAATTTCTATTTAATGGAAAAATGAATAACTGAATCAATGTGTGTGTGTGTGTGTGTGTGTGTGTGTGTGTGTGTGTGTGCTTGGATTCTGTAATAATTACTACTTTAATATTTGCCTGAAATCTTGTCTCTTCTTTTAGAAAAGGCTCAATTCAGTGTCACATGTCTACAGTGAGGCTATCCAAAAGACAGCTCTATTAGAATTGTACAGGGGCATCTGGGGGGCTCAGTTGGTTAAATGTCTGCCTTCAGCTCAGGTCATGATCCCAGGGTCCTGGGATTGAGCCCTGCATTGGGCTCCCTGCTTGGTGGGAAGCCTGTTTCTCCCTCTTCCACTCCCCCTGCTTATGTTCCCTCTCTAGCTTTGTTTCTCTCTGTCAAATAAATAGATAAATAAATAAATAAATCTTAAAAAACAAAACAAACAAACAAACAACAACAACAATAAAAAACTGTCCAAAACTTCATTCCTCTGGAGATAGCGCTTGATACAGAAGTGGGAACATAATGGAAGCCTGCCGGAATATGTAAAGGTAGTGGGCGGGTGGGAGGACTTGGTTTTTCTCATTCCCCAGAATCATGTATACCAGGTGAACTGGGGGACATCTGGTCATCTCGAAAAGGACTGCCAAAGAAACCAAATTATCAAGAAGACCCATGAGAAGGTGTGACTAATTGAAAACAACCTTGAACCACTGAATCCATCTGTGCCTAAAAGCAGTATCACTCTTTCCACTTTTAGTTGCATGAGGCAATAAAATATCTTTTTACAAAATTAACATAGTTTTCATTGGGTTTCAGTCATTGCAGTGGCAACAACAACAAACAACTTATAATATAATTATTTAATTTTCTCTTTGGGAATATGCAGACATTCCCTTTGGGAACATGCTCACCTTTAATTAAGATCAAACAGTTTGGGAGGACTAAAGCCATTTTTTTTGCAGCTATAGATACATAAGTCTATAAGGAGATTTTCATGTAAATATTCTATAGAAGCTGATCATGTGAAAATAGTTCTGATACCCAAAAAGGCAATGTTTAAGGATTCGTCTCATACACATTACAGAACATACAGTGTTGTATGTATTTAACTAATTCAAAACTGGTGAAATTTAATCATAAATAATTGAATAAAAACCCATGTGAAAACATTTTAGTAGGAATTTATAACATTATGGATATTTATTTCTGATGACAACTTTAACTTTCTGCATTTCTTTTTTCTTAAGATTTTATTTATTTATTTGACAGAGAGAGATCACAAGTAGGCAGAGAGGCAGACAGAGAGAGCAGAGGAAAAAGGCTCCCTGCTGAACAGAAAGCCTGATTAGGGCCTGGATCCTAGGACCCTGAGATCATGACCTGAGCTGAAGGCAGAGACTTTAACCCACTGAGCCACCCAGGTGCCCAACTTTCCTGCTTTTCTGAATTAATACTTTTATTTTCAATTCCAAATATAGTCCATTTGAAGGACAATTTTTAATATTTTTATCTGGAGAAAAAATTTTAAGACATAATATCAATGAAACAATGGCTTTCTGATATGATACACTGCAACCTTTTTAGTTGACTCAATAGTTATTAGTTATTTCAAAAATTCTTTTAAGTAAGTAAAGAAGAAAATTAGGACACAGTATGTGAAAGGTGTGGCAAGCCTTCCTAGTAGCCTCCTGTCTAGCCTTATCTAGGTGATCTAGATGAGCTCATCTCTTATGCTCCATTTACCAGCTTACAATTAAATGGATTATGACTCCCAGTGGTCTTTGAATTTAATTACAAATGTCTAGCATTGATAATTGTTACCTGGAGAAATAAAGAGCAAATGATACCACAGGCCTTGTCTCCATAATATCTCCATCTTTCTTCATCACCACACATAAATACTTCATGCAGAGTTTTAACAAACTGTTTCTCCACTCAATTTCAAGTTTCTCTATCTTAAAACATTTAAAACAATATGCTTACATTTAAAGGAGAAACCTGTATCAAATCATGAGATGTCTCCCATTTTCCTTAGGGCTATACCACCATAAGACCTAAGTATAAGGTATGTAGTGACATATCTTTTTTTTTTTTATTATTGTTACTAAAGTTTTTTTTTTCCAGTGTTTCAAGATTCATTCCCCATTCCCCACACCCAGTGCTCCACGCTTTAGGTGTCCCCAGTATCCACCACCAGGCTCTCCCATCCCTCCACCCCCCTCCCTCCAAGTCCCTCAGTTTGTTTCTGTGTTCAAAATCTCTGTTGTTTCATTTCCCTCCCTAGATTACCCTAGTTCCCATTTGCTTTCCTTCTGCCACTGTCCTCCAGTTTGCCTCTCATGCACCGCAAGTAAGTGAGACCATGCGATACTTGACTTTCTCTTCTTGGCTTATTTCACTCAGCATAATCTCTTCCAGTCCAGTCCATGTTGCTACAAAAGTTGGGTATTCATCCT
>PITA01022577.1:0-30068 GCA_004023965.1 Spilogale gracilis | reverse complement strand
GAGGGAGATAAACCATAAGAGACTCTTAATCTCAGGAAATAAACTGAGGGTTGCTGGGAGTGGTGGGGGGCAGGATGGGGTGGCTGGGTTATGGACATTGGGGAGGGTATGTGCTATGGTGAGTGCAATAAATTGTGTAAGACTGATGATTCACAAACCTGTTCCCCTGAAGCAAATAATACATTATATGTTAATTTAAAAAAACAGCCAGATACAACAGGTAAAAAAAAAAAAAAGTTTGTTCACCTCTGGTTTATACAATGGCAATAACAATCAAAGGAATCCTCATAACTTTTCAGTGTGACGTGTGATGTGCATGTCAATCCCATTTACCATTGTGATGTGATGTGCTTCTATTGCATAAGGCTGGTTTGGGCAGCAAAATCTTTATCAGTGCTCTCATGAAAGCAAGTGCAACAAATGAGAACATTTCACTATGCTGGTTTACAGAAGAGTATTAATCCCAATGCATTATTTTTTATACAAGGCCAAAAGAGCTTTCCTAAATATGTGCTAGTTGGTCTATCCCTCTTCAGAATTGTGAGAAAAGCCATACAGAAGCTATCTCCAGTCCCAAGTCTTGATTTATTGACTTTGGCAACTCTTGAGCTCATATTTACCTTGTCATGACAATAAAGTTATTGAAATTGAAATTGAATCAAATTGACACATACCAAGAATACAGCTAAACTAGCCCAAGTACATTTTTTATTTATAGGATTCAGCACAGTGTATTATATTGGCATGTAATGAAGGCCAAAAATGTTCCCAAACTGAAAGACAACCTAAAACAGAATAGCAAATTGACCAGAAGGTGTCTGCTCATGAGGGTTTTACATAGAAAAGCAGATTCAACGGTGTTTCTTGGAGATGGTGATGCAATGACACAGTGACTATTATAGGACAAAGAACAATCCCTTCCCAAATGAAATAAAAGTTGTAGACCTTTTGTCCAAACATATGATTTCAAAGGAAATATCAATGACAATATATATTCCATTATTTTCATATTTCTTTTTTTTTTAATTTATTTATTTGACAGAGAAAGATACAGAGAGGGAACAGGAGCAGCAGGAGTGAGAGAGGGAGAAGCAGGCTTCCCACTGAGCAGGGAGCCCGATGCAGGGCTTGATCCCAGGACCCTGGGGTTAGGACCTGAAGGAAGGCAGACTCTTAATTGACTGAGCCACCCAGGCACCCCTATTTTCATATTTGTAAAGAATTTCTGTAATCTGTCCCACACAAATATTGCATTCTTATTTTTCTTTTAATTCACAGTAAGTTTGAACTCCTATATTCCCTTTCAGTATTCAACCACATTTATTGAATACTCATTAGCACAATGGATTTATTATATGAGTAATCTCAATAAGAGTATCTTTAAAGAAACAACCTAAAAGGAGAAATAATACGTTATAAACTATTTGTAAAGCAGACAATATAATAATAGAAACTCACACAAAATGTTTATAAAACATGTAAGAATGCAGGCTTTCTTGGCCTATTGGGCTGATTATTGGTTAAAGCTGCTCATGAGACATTTGGTGGAAGTGAGCTTCAAATGGGATTTGGAAGGAAGGAACTTATGACATTTTGCAAGAGACCATAGATCAAAGGTTGATAAGCTATAGTCTAAGTCTGACTTAGACTTGCTGACTGTTTTTGAAAATAAAGTGTTATTGCAACACAGTTATATCCATTTGCTTATGCATTATCAGTTGTTGCTTTCATGTAACAATAGCAAAATTGAGTGGTTGTAGCAGAGTTGGTATAGCCTACAAACCTAAAATAATTTACGATATGGCTATTTAAGATGGCTGTGAAATGGTCTGCTGCTCTGCCTTAGAAGAATAAGGAGCTAGAGGGGCGCCTGGGTGGCTCAGTTGGTTAAGCGACTGCCTTCGGCTCAGGTCATGATCCCGGAGACCTGGGATCGAGCCCCACATCGGGCTGCCTGCTCAGCGGGAAGCCTGCTTCTCCCTCTCTCACTCCCCCTACTTGTGTTCCCTCTCTCGCTGTGTTTCTCTCTGTCAAATAAATAAATAAAATCTTTAACAAAAAAGAATAAGGAGCTAGAGGCAGAGACACTGGCTGATGAGAAGCTTTTATATTTTATTATTTATAAACTAGTTGGGACACGGATATTTGTATTTATTTAGCTTCTTTTAGTTATTTCTGGTGCAAGGATGGATATAAATCGAAATTAATTAATAAGATGAAAAATCACATAACTGAACTTTAATTTTCTTACTTGAAAAGTTGAAATGACATCACCCTACAAACAGATCTTTGAGAGGATTATATGGAGAAACCCCTTTTCTCATGAAACCTGGCAGGGTTATCACCTTGGAACTGGCATCCCCACTCTCACTGAGTTGTGAATCTCAAGCTGTCATTTGGCTGAATCAGGGTTTATTTACAGAAATATTTCTAAGCTTTCCAAATGCACCTTCTTCTGAAGAACTAGATTGTTCTTTCACTTCTTGCTTCAGGATTTTACTTCTGGACTTCTCATGTTAGCCTAAGTGTGAATTGGAGTTTTAATCTGTGAAGGCCTCATTGTAAATGTAAAAGGGAATCTTGGAGCACTGAGGCTTTGGAAGGAAATGGAGAGCCTAGAAAAATTGGTGAGAGGTACCCTGGTTGTAGAATACTGAAAGTGCATTTGAATAGCCTCTTTTTGGAGGAGGTACCTGGAGGTTAAGGGTATATGAAAATCTTTTGTAGACAAGATTAACAATTTAGCATTACTTGAAATATGTCCTAAACCAATTCAGGATTTGTTGGAAATAGAAAACTCATATTTTGATCATCTTTTTTTTCAAAATTGAGGAAAAACTTTAAAAGAACTAAATTATCCACAAAAATATTCGAAGTGCTGCCATGCTATAAAGTCCAGCTGTGAAAGTAGTCCTACCTCATGTATAATGCACCAAATACCAAGCTGCAGAATTTAAAGTAATTTTAAGAATTATGGATGGAGATGAACATATTTCTCTTTAAAGGTTTTACTAAGTTGAAACTCATGCAAATATGCTATAGACATCTACATTCTTATATTGAATCCTCCAACCCCTCTAAGAATTGAAATGTGTTGCCTGTTTTCAAGTACTTTCACATTATTGGCCTTACTTTAATCTGGTTTGGGGGACAAAGTGAAAAAAGTTCTTCCTTTTTTTTTTTCTTTCCCCTTATAGAAAGTTTGAGGGCTAGCAGGTTAAGGGACTATTTTAGATACATATCAGAATTGTCATTAACTCAAGACTTTGGCAATGATGCTACAGTTCTGGAGAAGGCAAATTTCACTTTGCATAAAAAGTTTTCTGAATGTCTAAGTCTATATATCTTTATATCTATATATCTTTACCAAGAGAGGGAGGGAGAGAAAGAGAGTTATAGAAATCTCATTCACTCTTGGTTATGCTAATGGTTATGCTCAGTATCCTTTAAAAGGATATTTCGTGGATTATGCTTTTTTTTTTTTTCTTTTTTTTTTTTGCAGTCACAGCAGATGTAGGACTCAATGCTTGCATTCAGAAGGATGTTACATGTTCCTCAATTCAAGGAAACTTCAAGTTTGGAAAACAGAGGATTCTGGTTCATATCCTCAGAGACCCACAGGAAGTGTCACACTCCATAAAATTGTTTATGGATTTATATACAGTGTGTGATCATCATCTCTTGGCAAGAGGACACAAGTTAAGTACCTTCCATATGCAGCAGGGAAAACCCCTTCGGCAAGAAAGTCTACCCATTGGCATGCACAAATTATACTCGCTTTAGTTTTACTATGTCAAAAGGAACATTCACCATGCTTAATGAGAGGCATTGGATTAATGCTGAGTGTTTTCAGTAGCAGAAGGAATGTTCAGGTGCTTGGGAAAACAAGTCATCTGGAAGACACAGTGAAGGTCACTTACTCATATTGAAAAATCAATTATTTTGATGGCAGCAAATAAAATCTCCAGTATGCATATGGGGGGTGCACGTACATGCACACACACATGTGTATTGAATACAAACGTATATTTTATGTACTTTTACTGCCACTCATGTTTAATTTATAAAGCAGAGAGAATAACACTGTCTTGCCACAGATGACCAATTATTCAAGTAGTCTTTTCCTCCTTTTGAAAGAGGAAACCTTGAGAACATGGTTGTATCTGAGTATATCCCAAGAACTCCCACCTTGTGTGCCAATTTGATTGTTCTTCCTATTAATTTTTTATACATTTACTGTGAGTGTTCTGAATTGGCAACTAAGATGGACCAAACAAGAAGCCATTGATTTCATGTTCAGTGTTCTCATTTTATAGACTCAGGAAATGTAGGAAATACTCTTGTCTTAGAGGACATTTTTGAAAGCACCTATTAAGGGGAATTTTATGGTCAAATTCCAAAACTGACTTAAAGATATATTTATGTTCAGAAAAATCCATTTCTTTGTCCAGCCTTCCATGATGCCTATAATTTCCACCCTGAGCATCATCATCCCTTTAGATTGTAATAGTTTTTAGAAGGCCTAAGAGTATGTGTCTTGTATAAAGTGTAGACATTAAGAGTTGTGTCTTTGTAGACACATTTTGAGTAAATTAGTGTATCCAAGCAGTCTATTTGCTAAAGAAATTGCACAGGGCATGTAAGTTTTGATTGATAGTGGGGAGGATGCATTTATTCAACCACTTATTTATTCAAGCACTCTGTATTTCTTTATCGAACATGATTTATTGATTTTCGACTGTGGAGGTTGAATGTTCATAGGAGACACTAATTGCTAATCTTAGGTCTAGTGAAGGCAGTGACACCATATGAGGCATCCCAGTGCACAACACATAGATGAGTCTAAAGTCAGGAATGAAATGGTGAGAATCATGAAACAAAAAATTATATGAAAGAGTCAAAGTCCCACCTCTGTCTTTCCTGTGGCTTATCCTGACCACTGCTTGTATCATTAGGATAACTAACGTGGCATTAGGAGACTGTCTAATGTCCTGAGACAACTTTCCTGGTGGTGGGGCACAAGCGTAGCACTGCTGCCTGCCCAGGAATGCACACCAAGGCTTCTTGCACAGTAACTACCTGCTATGGTCTTCCAATACCACTTTAGAGTTCTAGGTTATAGACCCAGAGCCAGAATCTTAACTTTAAAGCCGAAGATGTCAAGAAAACTAAAATAACTTTAAAACAATTACAGGGGTCCTGCAGGTGACATTCTCCTAAGTCAAAGCCAAGATCCTCACACCAGCCTACAATATTCTCATGATCCATATGCTCTACCCTCCCATACACCCTATACTTCTTTGAACTCAACTATCTCTACTCACTACAGAATAAGCACTATAAAGATAGGAGATGGGGTGTTTATAGTACCTAGAGCAATGTCTAGTAAAGAGTATGCACTCAGCACATGCTTTAAAACAAAGCATGAACAGTTGATATGCCTAACCTCTCTCTCTGTTTAACTGTTTAACTCCCTGAGCTGCAGATCTCTTGTTCACAAAGATAAGAACCATACTGTGCATCTTCCAGAGAAGTTAAAAGTATACAAAAGAATAACATACATAATGGATCTGGCAGAGTGTCCTACATGAAGTCAGTACTCAATAAATGTTTGTTTTGCTTCCTGTCCTCTTTTATTCTCTGGATGTAATAATAGTAGTTAATATTTACTGTATTGTTACCATACGTCAGACTCAATGCTGAGCACTTTATAAGCATTGTCTCATTGAATTTCTCAGCCCTGTGAGCTAGGAACTACTACTACTCCAATTTTACAAATTGAGATTAGAAAAGATAGTCTTTTTTCCAAGATCACACAGTCAGTAAGCAGTCAAATCAAGATGTAAGTTAGGTTTACCTGACACTGTCATCCAATACTGTGCCATAACAAATTGCAGTAGAAATACTTAATTGCACTCTTTAGTTTGAATCATACCAAGTATGGATGACTAATATATTGTTCATACTCCAATAAGTGGGGTATACAGCTGTTCCTTACCAATGGACATCATAGTCCATTTACAAGTTTGGTTGTTTAATCACAGGATACCTTAAATTGCCTGGCTCACGTGACAAGTTTCACTGGCTCACTGGACCATCTTCATAAAACTTCATCCCTACCTGTAAAGGGTTCATGTAAAGGTCTTCATAATATATAAAATAGATTTGCCATCTACAATTGATTACTTACTTGCAAGGACCTATAATATAAAATCACATTTACACATATTATATTACATATTGTGTACTTTTGAATTCTCAAACCAATGCTATTACATAGACATTATTATCCCCATTTTACCAACAAGGTCCTTGGAGAGGTTGGATTTGTCTGACGCCACACAGCTAGTAAGGAGCAAAGCTCTTGAGAAACTATGGAATCTGAATTTCAGCAACTGATTTTCATAGGAGTTAACATAACTCAAAAACCTAATTCAGTCTGACTCCAATGCCTGTGCTCTTAACCATTATATTAAACTATAAAGTACTATATAAATGTGAGGATTTATTATGCCTTTTCTTATACCATTATTCCACATGGGAATTTCTGCTCTGGAATGCCTTCATGAGAACTTTAAGTTCCCATCTACGGGAACCCTCTTTGCAATCAATTATTCAAGGAACTGAGTTGACAATTGCTCTCCCAAGTATCCAAAAACAAAGGCCAAAAATGACTTTGGCATTAACAACCCAAATACTCATCAAGTGTCTATCTGACCACTTTGGCTGAATGGAGAGGCCCTTAGCTGTGAAGTAACAGGCAGTTCAGATAAATCATTTAAATGGGCTATCTAAATCTCAAAGTTGGCAATCTTCCCAAAGTGGAGTGCCAAGGTTCTGACCTCTTCCTGGGCAGAGGGGAAGGTTGCAGGCTGTCTCTCATTGCTGCTGTGCTCAGTTGCCAAGGGTGCATGCTTGCCAGCTTCCAAATCAACTTCTGGTTGAGATCTGAGGTGGAGACCACTTCTGTGGAGTGAATTAGGCATCTGGAGAAACAGCATTAATTTTGTTAAGCTTCTCAAAAATAAGTTAGGAGCACTTGAACATCCCATACACTGTGTATGCGATCCGTCAGCTGCACTTTATAACTAATGTCATCCTTCCCTTAAAAAATTTCCCAACACAGTTAGAAAATTTCTTGCTTTTCCTGAATGATAATTTTCTGTAACAACCTCTGAATGAATTACTCATTGCCATTGCGCCCATTGTGTTCTTTTTTTTTTTTTTTAAGATTTTATTTATTTGACAGAGAGGAACACAGCCAGAGAGGGAACACAAGCAGGGGGAGTGAGAAAGGGAGAAGCAGGTTTCCCGCCGAACAGGGAGCCCGATGTGGGGCTCGATCCCGGGTCCCCGGGATCATGACCTGAGCCAAAGGCAGTCGCTTAACCAACTGAGCCACCCAGGTGCCCCTCCCATTGTCTTCTACATTTGCTAGTGGTGTCAGCCATATTCTATGATTTTAGAACAATTTAAATTCCTTATTGAACTTTATGTGACTCTTGAATGTATTCATCATTATCTTTTTTAGTTTGTCATGCGTGTCACCTTTATGGGATGTGTTCACGGACAAAAGCTTTCCTTCTCAACCCCATAGTCACTTCTACACTGTGTCGCACAGCCCCACCACAGGACAGTATTACTTCTTTGGGGTACACCAACAGCAAGATCAAAGGCATGATGAAGTGACATAAAGCTGTAAGCCACCAGCTTCATGACAGCATCCAAAAGTTTGGCAGGAGGGCATCATTAATATTTGAGAAGATTCCTGCTTTTTGGCAGGAATTCTGCCCACAGCTTTCCAATTAGCATGCTTTATGGCTGGAGAGAAACTGGTTTCTCAACTCTAAGTATCTTATCTGACTGAAATCTTATTCTGCCAGATAAATTACAAAGGAATTTGTACAACTTTACCCAGACTCCAGCTTAACCACAAGATTAATATGAAATCAGGGCCTTCCCTCAAGTCTTCTTTGGGTACTTCTGAGAATTTTCTTCATTATGTCTTCCAAATGCTCAGCTTTAGTAATGGAACATTAAATGGTATCCTTACCAGGAGGTGTGAGATGGAAGTTTCAACTAAATCTTCTCAGAAGAAAGATCTAGACTGTGACATTGCAATAGGGAAAGGAAGCAAATTACTTACCATGACACATCCTTCTCAATTTCTGCTTGCTATGAGTTGAAATATAATTAATAGAATTTGAGCTGAGTAGAACTAAGTCTTAACTTAATACACAGAACCTTGACAATGTCTCTTCAATTTTATGATTTGTGCCCTTTAGGGAAAAATCCCCAAACATCAACAGAGAATTTTCTGGGGATATTTTCCTGTTTGAAAAATATATATTTTTTAAAGATTTATTTATTTGAGAAGGGGAGAGGTAGAGGGAGAGAGAATCTCAAGCAGATTTCACTCTGAGTGTGGAGGTAAAAGTGGAGCTGTATTCCACGACCCTGAGATCATGACCTGAGCTGAAATTAAGAGCTGGATGCTTAACCAACCTTACCACCCCAGTAACCCTAAAAATATTTTAAATCTGTGTCTGAGACTCTGCAAGGTCTTATCTAGAATGCCTTATGGCTTAAAGATGTTCTTGACTTCTTGTGGCATGAAAGGTGCCTCAAACATCTCCCATTAGAGAGAGAGGACTTTGACTTTCACCACTAAACTGTTTTTAATGAAAACCTAGGGGCTAACACATTAGTTACTCTGCATTTGCAAATGTTGGTAGAAAACATTATTTCCCTTGTGATATTTATGGTTTAATTCAAAAATCAGAAGCAAAAGTATTTTTCTGCATTAACTCCATGTACACACACACAAAAATCTCCTGAGGTGCCCACCAAAACAAGTTTTTCCATCATTCTGTGATTAACAGCTTTAACACATACGTATCATGCTTCAAAACTGAGATGTTGTATCTAATAGCTTATTTAATTTTCTAGTTAATCTTGAGTACAGATAAAGCAGTTGTTGTTCATATAAAACACATGAAAACCTCAAAGTATATAGGGTTTATAACAATTATCATGTTGTGTTTCTACCACTGTCTTAATATTTTTTTTCACATGAGAAAACAAGGTGCATTGCGGTAATAGTAAGCAAGCCAATATCTCTTTGACCAGCATGATGCTAAAGTTAATTTTTTTTTCCTAGACTGTTTCCATCCTTTCAGTTATAAATCCTTCAGAATCAGGACTAGTTAGACTCTCTCCCTAGGCATAAACTTAAGGAGGCTCCAAAAAAAACTCAGCAATGAAGGTAAATAACATTTTATAACGAAATTAAAAAATAAAAATTATGGGACAGTCACTATAGAAACTGATATGCAGGTTTCTCAAAAAATCAAAATAGAACTATGATCCAGCAATCACACTTCTGGGTATAAATCCAAGGGAATTTAAATCAGGACCCCAGAGCAGTATCCACACTTTCATGTTCATTGCAACATCATTTACAATAGCCAAAATATGGAAATCACCTGTCCATAAATAAAGAAGATGTATGTGTGTACACATACACACATATATACTCACACATGTATGAATAGACACAATAGAATATTATTCAGCCATGAGAAAGAAGGAAATCCTGCCATTTGTAACATAGATGGACCTCGAGAACACTATGTTAAGTGAAATAAATCAGACAAAAACTGATACTATGTGAAATTGCTTATATGTAGGATCCCTAACGAGTAAACTTATAGAAATGGATTCCAGAATGGTGGTCACCAGGGGATGGGGGTGGGGTAGCAGGGGAGTTTGTCAAAGAGTACAAACTTCTAGTTTTAAGGTTAATAACTTCTGGGGATCTAATATACAGCATGGTGATTATAATTAATAATACACTAATATATACTTAAAAGTTGCTAAGAGAGTAGATCTTAAATGTTGCCACCATAAAAAAGAAGGGATAGTATGTGGGGTACCTAGGTGGCTCAGTTAAGCATCTGACTCTGGCTCATGTCATGATCTCAGAGTTCTGGGATTGAGCCCCACATCAGGCTCTGTGTTCAATGGGGAGTCTGCTTGTCCCGCTCCTTCTCCTGCACTTTTCCCCACTTGTTTTCTCTCTGATGTCTCTCTCTCAAGTAAATAAAATCTTTAAACAAAAATGGGGGGAAGAAGAAGGAGGAGGAGGAAGTGGTGGAAGAGGAGGAGAAAGAGAAGAAATATTATGTGACCTGACAGAGGTGTTAGCTAATGCTGTGATAGTAATTATTTTGCAATGTCTAAGTGTATCAAATCAACACACTGTACACCTAAAACTTACATAATTTTATATGGCAATTATCTCTCTTTATAAGCCTTGAAAAAAGTATTTTCATAGCAAAAAAAGTCAAAATTAATGCCAAAAATATATAATG
The DNA here is from genome assembly GCA_004023965.1 of Spilogale gracilis. Classification (NCBI taxonomy): domain Eukaryota; kingdom Metazoa; phylum Chordata; class Mammalia; order Carnivora; family Mephitidae; genus Spilogale; species Spilogale gracilis. The sequence goes on along the minus strand of PITA01022577.1, from coordinate 19,695 downwards.
AGCATAATATCAAAATTTTAAAATCAAGACAGGTTTAAAATTACTGATTTTTCTTAAACTTCTGCATTTCTTCATAGATTAATGTCAAATGTCTACTTATATTATTTGAGTGAGTAATAATATTTTTGGCCTTGATGTCACACTGATTTTTAAGTGTTAATTCACTTCAATATGTGATTCTCTTCACCTATGTAGTAAGCTACAAGCAGCCAGGAATTCTGGGTGTACTTCTCTATTGCAGTAGATCGATTATCATTGAGAACTATTTAGCTCTATTTAAAACTACATTTGGACAAAGAGAAGAACATCTCCCCCCCTTAAGAGGCTATTTATTAAGATGAAAAAGCCACAAAGGCAGCAAGATATAGAGAAAAGAACAGTAGCTTGATGATTACTTCTACCTATGTGACCTCAGGCAAGTTACTTGACTTCTCTGGTCCTCCAGTTCCTTACATGTTATGTAACCATTTTGATATTTACCTTGTTGGGTGACTGAGAATTAATGGAATAAGCAATACGAAATGCTCAACCTATTACAGACGTTGAAGACTCCCCCCCCCCCCCACTTAGCATCCTTTCTATCCCATTTCTGGATAGTTTAAGCTTTTGACTCCAAGAGCCCAACCAAGTAGGTGATCATTCTTGTCCACAAAGTGCCCTTGCAATATGTTATACTTCTGTGTTAGCTCTGCCTACCTACCTTTACTGACCCTGAGCAACATCCTTTCCCTGACTGTCTAACCTGGGGCATACACCAGATGGCAGTGTCCCATTGAGGACAGGATCCTCCTGGCCTTTCAGCTCACTGACCAAGTGACCAGTTGCTTGGCCATATCTCTATGCAAGCTACAGGTCAGTAGCATTAGCCTTGGGGCCTAGTTGATGTTCAATGTAAAAATAAACACTGGAAAATCTCTGTACATGTTCTATTCCCCTTCAACTGCAAAGCATTTCATTCACAAGGTCAGTTGGGAGAGGTACATATGTGGTGTTGGAGTAAACATACACTTCACATAGTTTTTTGTCAATATTTACATTTCCATGCACTTTAATCAGGACGTAATCATTCCTAGGGCCTATCTGACACATATTGCTAGGTACCAAGGCTATGGACATGAGTGCTACAAGTTAAGTACCTTCAAGTGCTCACTGTTAAGTGGAAGAGACAGTTTTATGCAGCTAATAATAGTACCATGTGATCTTGGTTATGTTGCTTAACAAAGATGACTTCACAATTTTTATCAATATATATATCTGTCTTGGAGTTAATGCATTTCATAGATTTTACTAAGCTCACCAGCCTTCAGCTAAGAGCTTTCAAATCTCATGGATGCCTAGGGTTAGTCATTTAAAAATACGATAAACATTTCTATCTAGCTACAATCCATTGTGATTTTGAAAGCTTTTATCACATTCACCTTTTAATACTAGAAGTAGTGTACCTGATAGTTGTTGCTACCTCTATTAATTTATCTTACAAACATTTGCCACAGGATGTCAGGTACTATGCTTGGAGAAATGTAAACAGGAGTAAACTATAGTTCTTCATCCCAAAGACTGTGAATCTAATGAAAGGTTAATAATTGGTTAGAATTTGAGGTTCTGCCATGTGACTGTGCTGTAAATACATGAGTGTGTGTGTGTGTGTGTGTGTGTGTGTGTGTGTGTCTGTGTGTGTGTGTTTATCTACACATGCAGTTTTTAGTTGCTGCTGCTGCTATTTTGGGTGAGTTCCATGACTGACAGCTGAGTCATTTACACATGGGGTGTGTGTGTGTGTGAGTGTGTGTGTGCGTGTGTGTTGTCCTGGGAGTGTGAATGTGCTTGTGGAAGCTAAAAACCACTCTCTGTGCAGTACTCACAAACACATATCCCATCTAGGGTTGCCAAACTGGGAAGATAATAACTGGAGTCAATTTCTTCTGGTCACATTTCATTCCCTTTTTGCCCTATTCACTTCCTTCCTGTATCTGCCCTGAGCTACCCCGCCTCTGACCAGTAGCAGTCACCCTCCATGACCTCTAAGGACTCACAGGAATCTGATTTTCCTACAAACCTGCCAACTGAGGACTTGGGAATCTGATCTACTCTTGGACCTTTCACAGGCTCAACAGTGGTATTTCAGAGTAGGCGCCACACAGATCCCTGCCTCACTTGTGCCCCAATATGTATAAGGGCATTGGCCACAGCATTTCAAAGATCTCAGAGACCGGCCCTGTGTCTGGGAGGCTTGCTGTCTTCAGGAATCTTGCTGCTAACACCAATGGAAACTCAGCAAGAAGGCAAGTCATTGGGTTGCTTGGCCCAAAGGAGCCCAGAGGGTGCCTATCAGAGCTGTTCATGGCTCACATATCACAGTTCAAGTTCAGCAGGATAATTATCTGAGATTTAGATGAAAAGGGGTTGTTAAGACCTCTCTTCTCCTTTCTCAAAGTGTTAATATAAAGCTACTGCCCTCTGTAAAAGGGGGAAGAAATACACTAATCCCTGGACTCCTCAGTTATCTGCGGCATTTTTGGCTGTTGTCCATGCACTGGGGATCATCTTAGTGACTCTCTGTTCTTTGCTATGATTCTCAAGGTCTTAGATGGAGCTTGGGAATCTGCATTTTAAAAGTACACCTTGTTTTTATGATGCAACCCAAATGGAAACCACTGATTAATGCTTCCTCCTAACATACTGTACTGTGATTTAAGCATTTCCAGAACACAAAAATGTACATGTATAATACAAGGTCAGATAAGAAGACAGAAGCAAGGTCAAGATTAGAACTTAGGTCTTCTGACACCTGGTCAGCTGCCCACTCTGCATCCTGTATGTGTCCAGCACATGTTTCAAATGATGATTGTGATACACATGGAGAAGTCAGATGGGTGCTTACAGAGCTTTCACAGGGTTCTAAAAAAAGAAACAGAAAAAAGGAAGGAAAGAAGGAAGGAAGGAAGGAAGGAAGGAAGGAAGGAAGGAAAGAAGAAGGAAGGAAAAGAAAGAACCATTGTTTGACCCTGCAAAAGTAGAACCAGAGGTAAGGGGAGTCATGACTTCTGGAAATGAGATGATAAAACAATACACATTTCCAAAAATGAAAGGAGATACTAAAAAACAAAGTAGGTGGGGGATAGGCCCTCATTTGAACAAGATTCTGAGTATTGTGGGGGGAGCTATGTTCAGTTGGTAAAGCAAATCATGGGACCTGAGCTATTGACCAGACAGAGCCAGCTCTGAGGAAAGATGGTATCCTGAAGAGGGAAGGACAGCAATGTTGGTGGGTGGGGCAGGTGTAGGTATTCTGAAGATAGCACTGAAGTCCAGCATGACCCATGGCTTTCATCTTGAAACGTATTTCTGAGTCACTATATAGATGACATAAAGCCAAAGAGGATAATCATGACAACTAGTCAATGAGCATGTGTATGGTACCACACACAGATTTATTTCTAGCACATTCCTTTGTGGCAGCGATGATTTACTGCAAAGATAGTGAAGCTTACGTTCTGGGGCCCTCACTTGCCTAGGCCCCATGTATAGTCCTGATAGGAGGCTTAGACATGTGTTCATACAATCAGATGTTTTATAAAATGTGCAAAGTAGACAGTTTTTCCTATTCTTATTTATACAGGACTAAGCACTGGGGCTCACAAATCTGTAACCACCTTGGTAGGGTAGGTATTGTCAGTGATTTTGGCATTGACACTGCTACTAACCAGATGTACCGTTTTAGACAGATAGTATTCTGAGCCTTACTTTTCTCATCTGCAAAATGGGTTATTTGTGTCCAACTTTTATATAAAGTAACTCAGCATCAAATTACCTCATAGTGGGTAGGGAACTCTAAGTATAAATCACTGCTTTTAAGGACTCTGCAAACTGTAAAATTTTTGGAAAGAAACATTTAGTCTCAAATGCAAAATAATATTCTCCAATGGAGTCATTAATACACATGTAAAGACCCACTTAACTGTACACTTGGATAAGCCTGAGTCTAACTTTGGAATAGAACACTTACTGACAAAAAGATCTACAATACCAATTTCCCTAAAAGCAACTAGACTCCCAGTCATCTCTCACTAAGAGTAAATTTCTTCACTTTATTTTTTTAAGTATTTATTTATTTATTATTAATTTATTTACTTATCAGAGAGAGTGAGAGAGCACAAACAAGGGGAGCAGCAGACAGAACAGGCAGAGGGAGAAGCAGGCTCTCCACTACGCAAGGAGCCCCATGGGGGATTTGATCTCAGGACACTGGGGTTATGACCTGAGCCAATGGCAGACACTTAACTGACTGAGCCACTCAGGCATTCAAAATTTCCTCACTTTAAACACCACTTTACCAACTTCCCCCGTATATCAGAGATAGTCCATACAGAGGAAAATTAAAAGTGAAATAATCTGACCCATTTGCTTTGCACAAATTGCTATGGCCTGGGATCAGTAAGGAAGACACTGTCCACAAAGGCACTCCCAGATCACCAAAGCCCTTCCCACATGTGAGCAAGAGGAATGCCAACATCTCAGCCTCATTTGGCAGAGGGAACATCGTTTGGTCTTCAATGTGTTTTGAGGATGCAGCAACATTTGAAACAAAGAAAGCTTTAAATTTAGTGTACTGCAGTTTCCTTCAGCTCAGGTCAACATAGATCCCTTTTTCCTGTCTTGGAGAGTGTTTATCCTTGGCAGGAAGGTGTAGTTGTATAACTGACACGTTTTCATTTTCTTGTGCCTAATGCCTCCTCTATCCTCCAACAAAATACCAGGCACATCTGTACTGAGATAGAGGAGTGAGGAGGATGCTAAGAACTTGGCAGAGGGAGGGAGGGAGGGAGGAAGGAAGGAAGGAAGGAAGGAAGGAAGGAAGGAAGAAAGAAGAGGGAGGAAGGAAGAAAGGAAGGAGAAAAAAAGAAAGAAAGAAAGGCAGAAAAGAAAGAAAGAAGGAAAGAAACAAAGAAACAAAGAAAGAGAAGGAAAAGAAGGAGGAAAAGAAGGAAGGAAGGAAGGAAAGAAGGAAGGAAGGATAAATAAATAAATAATGAAAGAAAGAAAGAAGAGAAAAAAGAAAGAAGAAAGAAGAAAGAGAAAGAAAGGGAGGGAGGGAAGGAAGAAAAGAAAGGAAAGAAGAAAAAGAAAGAAAGAAAGAAAGAAAGAAAGAAAGAAAGAAAGAAGAAAGAAAGAAAGAAAGAAAGAAAGGAGGAAGGAAGTAAAGAAGGAAGGAAGGAAGAAGAAAGAAAGAAAGAAAGAAAGAAAGAAAGAAAGAAAGAAAGGAAAGAAAGAAAGAAAGAAAGAAAGAAAGAAAGAAAGAAAGAAAGAAGGAAAATGAAGGAGGGAGGAAGGGTAAAGACTAGCACTACTAAGTTCCTGTAAATATTCATATTTGCACATTACAACATGCACATCATCTCATTTAATCCATCCTAGGAGAATGAGAGGAATATGTTATGCTCCCCATTTGGTAGAAAAGAGATAGGAATCTCAGGGACAAGGAGTGACTTTTCAAAGGTCAACAATAAATGAGAGAGAAAACCAGTCTTTCAGAATTCAAAGCTTATGCACTTTTCCCTCCATTTTGCACCTCCTTTAAAGGAAAGAAAGTAAGAAAAGGAGAAAGTATTGTTTGCTGTCACATTACAAGTTGGATTTCACCAAATGAAATGCAATGCAGTCAGATTGTGTGGCCACTTCCTAGTTTGTTTTTAATTCTACATAATGTTAAATGGCAGTAGCATTTAATCCCCTGAATCGCAATAGCACACATTGCTGGCTCTGTGCCAGTCCCCAGAACTGAGATACCATCTACTGTAAGCGTCTCACAGGCTTTGAAAAGTGCCTTCACTCTGCCTGATGGGAACTGTCAGTTAGGGTTCATTCCCAAGAAGTATTGTCCCAGATGAGGGAGGACACCCTGAGCTGCAAGCCAAGCAGCAGTATTGAGACTGAAGCCTCTGCACAAAGCTTTATTTGTATGGTTCCATGGCCCCTTGTCGGTAACAAAATGGCCCTGTGTGTAGTAATGTGAAGAGATCCAGAGAGTTGCCAGGCATGCCAGCTGCACTGGAATGTTTTGAACAGTTGGGGTTGATGAATAAGGATCTCAGACCATATTGTTTGTCTCTGAAGTCAGCCATAGTGAGAGCATCTTTATACAAGGGACAATGCCAGAGTGCTCTTCTCCCTTTGTGTTGCTTATTTTCTAGAATGCTAAGTGAATGTTTCATGATTACCTATACCAAATTGGACTTTTTCCCTGTTTTTATTGACAGTTTCTCTCTGTTTTTATTGACATATCATTCAGGTAATAAATATTTATTGAGCAACTACTATAATCCACACACTATGAAAGGAACATGGGAAACCAAGATGAATAAAGTATCATCTATGAGCTCAGTAACTGACAGTGATATGCTTGCAAACAAAAGTGAGTGGTAAAATTTTCTGTAAACTATTCCAAAAGTATACGTGGGGCTTAAGGGAGAATATGTTCCATAGGATCTAAGGAGGAAAAAGAGAGGAATATTTAGAACAACATGGTACAAAAGGCCTTCTCTGCAAGATAGCATTTTCAGCATGTAAAACACAAGGCTGTTCAATTTGATGAATATAGGGCCCCTGGGTGGCTCAGTTGGTTAAGCGACTGCCTTCGGCTCAGGTCATGATTCTGGAATCCCAGGATCGAGCCCCACATTGGGCTGCCTGCTCCGCAGGAAGCCTGCTTCTCCCTCTCTTACTCCCCCTGCTTGCGTTCCCTCTCTCGCTGTGTTTCTCTCTGTCAAATAAATAAATAAAGTCTTTTTAAAAAATTCAATGAATATGAAGTTAACTCCTAGTTCTGCTAACATTTTGGTATATAATCAGAACTTTGATTTCACCTTTCTGAGCCTCATCTATAAAGAGAGGATGGCACTACCAAAGCCCATCTCAGAGAGTGGTGAACCTTGTTCGAGAACTCAAAGAGAGACTTGTATCTGTTATGTATAATTCTGTAATTTTCCAGGGAGAGAGTCTCTCTGGGTTAGAGGGTGACTTTCCCAGTCATGCTATCTGAACTTTGGTATGTGAATGTTTCCTTTCACCCATCTAAAATGTGCCAAGAACAGAGAACCTTGACCTTAAAGATTAAAAATATGTGCTGACAAATGGAGGATCTTAACCCTACCCATATACACTCCCTATCATCCCCTTGAGGAATGATGATGTTGTTTATGACATAGAAGGATGTGTTGGGTATTGCCTCAGGCTGTCCTTCTGGAATAGTGAGAGTAGCAGATATTGTCAGGTATTCATATTTGTATATGGAGACCTGACAGAGAGTAAACAGACAGGACTTTTTCTGTAGTCTTTGTTTTTTCAAACTAGTAAATTTTCTGTTATATTGGGGAAGCTGAGGCCACTTAATAGACACATCAACTACTCAATCAAATGTGGCAAAGCTTATTATTACTGCATCAGTCAGGGTTCTATCTTTCAAGCAACAAAAGATGACTCTCTTATTAAGAAACAGAGTTTACTGAAATGATATTGGATCGCCCACAGAGTCACTGAGCAAGATGGAGAACCAGGTTAAATGCCAATCATTCAGGAACTGGTCTGATGAGAAAAGCGAGGAGACTATTGACACTGCCATTGATAAGGAAGGGCCCCTGACACCCCGGAACCTACCATTTCTAAGTAACTTGAATTTACCTTCTGAACCAATGCCTCTTCTTGTCAGCACATAACTATTGCCATCACCACCAGAGAGGAAAGGAATTCCCCGATCCTTCCTTTCTCCATTACTAGGATATAAGTCTTGTAATTGGTAGAGCCATGCACTAGATATAAGAGAATCTGAATGAGTTTGGCCTTTAATTTTTTTAAAAAACTAGAATCTACAGTTTAAGGAACTCCCAAACTTAGAAAGAACATGGAAGAGATGCCGTAGGACCATGAAAAGGACAAATACCCACTATAAAATTATATTGTCACTATCACTATTACTGCCTCTAGTCATTCAATAAGCTTTTATTAATTCATTAACAAATATGAGGCATTATGTGAAAGAATAGCTAGGAATAAAGGCTGGAATGCTTGCCCTCAGCTTTTACTTGGGAATGTAAGGTGTACACCTCAACTATACATCTGATTATCAAATCAAATTGAATATCAAATCTGACTCTGTTGAAGGAAGAGTTTTATGTGGGTGTAAATGTCATTTAGCAAAAAATAGAGTTTTAAAGAGGTGTGAGATTTGGTTAGGCATCATCCAAGAAGCAAGAGCAGTGTTTCCCAAACTTTAGCCTGCATCAGAACCACCTGGAGAACTTGTTAAGAGAGGGCTAGACCCACCCTCACCCCCGAGTTTGTGTGAAGGAGGAAGAAGAACTAACATTTATAGAAAGTTCAAGATCAGTCTGAGGACTACAGTACATTTTGAAAACCACCGAGTTGGAGAAACCTTCAGGACACAGCGGCAAGGAAGAAAGAATCAACCAGAAGGATTCAATGAAGAGAGAGGTAGTCACATAGAGAGGAGAACCTGCATGAGGCAAACAGGAACAAGGTCAGAAAAGTAAATTTAGACCAAGCATTCAGGGGTGGATTGTACTGGGCTTGTACATCCTGAGGGTGCATGGAGTAAATGCTACAGCCAGGAGAAAATGCTAGAAGCCTTTAGACATTTTACTGCAAATAACTTGTAAAAGAAACACTGTTGTCCTAAGTATTTGACTACGTGCTGGAAATACCATAATGAAATTCAGAAATGAAATTCAAATTACCATATGAAAAAATTCAATTTTTTTTTCAATAACATAAGTCATTGGGTTATTCTCAAGAGATGGAAAAGCCAATCCAAGTGTGGCCTTGTGTGGCAACATCCCAAAGGGAAATAAATGAAGGACAAAATAAATGACATTTGAGAGATAAATCTGTATGGTGTCTTCACAGAAAACACTGTTATTATTGCCTTGCTGTGTGAGCTTGGGCATGTTGTGTAACCTCTCAGGTTTTTCAATTTTTTTTTATTACAATTTCACTGGGGAAAAATACGATTTCTAAGGATCTGCCTACCTGTGATGGTACATAAGTATGAATAGAAGACTGAAGAAGACACACAGTTCGGAGGTGATTTCAGCATTGTAAGACTGGAGAACTGGGGATTCATGAAACTAGTACCAAAAAAAGGAAATAACATCAACATTTTTCATCCCAGCGAAAGAATACTATGACCTTGCCTCAAAGTGGAACAACAACAATGGGAAACTAGTGCCTCACAACGTCTTTGTTTAAAAAGTTACATTCAATTTTGAAGGTCCAGGATAGATAATGTATTGGGAGGCAACAGATATGCATATAGATGAATCCTAATTCAATGCAAACCTGTTAGTTTATTTATGTTATTAATATGATACCCTAGAGGATATAAACCAATTAAAAACCCATTTCAATTATTAATTGGGTCCCCTAATTGAAGGGACATAATAAATTAATTAAAATGTCCTCAGCTCTATTCACCAAGGAAAACACCTAAGTCAGGGAATGGATTGGACAGACATATCCGTATTAAACTCTTAAACTGGATCTTATCCAGCTCCATGCAGAAAAAGTGGCCAAATCCACAGGAGGAAGTATTTGAATGAGAGGACTGGGAAGAGAGACATCAAGGTGGATTTCCCATTTAGGTCTGTGGGAACAGTTATGCCAATCAACATCTCAGGCCTCAGTTTACATAAATAGAATGTGAAATCATTGACTCAAATAATTCAAAATGTTCCTTTTTTTGCTCTGACCTCTATGACTCACAATGAATACACGGGCCCAAAATGGCAATCCTGAAACTTCTGGTGATAATGATTCATTTATGGAGCATTTATTGAGTGCCCTTATGGGTATTCACAACTAAAGGATATGAAGATGGAAAGACATGGTCTTTCACTCCAGTATTTCACTGTCTCAGTATGTCAGAAATGGGTGCTTAATCTCTGAGGAAATACTGTGGCTGTTTTTGGCCCCTTAACCTACCATTTATAATGTAAACTCAATTCGTCAACAATTCTGTTATATAATTTTTAGAATTACCTGTTAATCTCTGCACCACTTTGTTTTTTTTTTTAAAGATTTATTTATTTATTTGACAAGGAGAGAGAGATCACAAGTAGGCAGAGAGGCAGGCAGAGAGAGAGGAGGAGGCAGGCTCCCCTCCGAGCAGAGAGCCTGATGCGGGCCCGGATCCCAGGACCCCGGGACCCCGAGACTATGACCTGAGTCGAAGGCAGAGGCTTTAATCCACTGAGCCACCCAGGCGCCCTCTGCAACACTTTTGGATCACTTAAGTTACTTTAAGAAAGTGCATGCTTTCATTCGTGAACATGGTATTTATGTCCATTAGTTTTGTGTTTCATTTTCCATTTTTCTGTAAACTTTTGTAATTTTCATCTTTAAATTGTTATTCATACTTCATTTTGCTCCTAGATACATTTTGGGTATGTTTTTGTTTTTATTGAAAATGGTACTGAAATATACAAATGAAAACACATTTTATGTATTGAACTCAGTGTATTGATCTGTGTATTAATATAATATCTGAAAAACTATTGATATATACAAAAATTTTGCATTTATATATTGATATTTTAATCAAGAAACACTGCTACATCTGATTTATCCTAATAATTTGAAATTTCTTTCATTCCCATTATCAGCTTAAGGAGGATTATTTTTATTCTTAGTTTGCTAGGATTTATATATATATGAAGTGGTGTGGAATTCTGTCACAGACGTATTTAGATTTCCACTGCAATGATTATGTGATTTTTCTTTCTCTACTAATGTGGTTAATTACCTAATAGGGTTTTTTATTTTGAATTAAGTTTATATTCTTGCAAACAGATTGGTTATGATGCAGTATCTTTCTTACGTACTGCTGAATTTGGGGTTGCTAATAGGTTGTTTCATGTTCTTCCATTCACATTCATAAGTAAGACTGGCCTCTAATTTTCTTGTCTAATGCTGTCTTTCTCTACAGTTGATATCAGGTTTGCTCTAGGCTCATGCAATGAGTTGGATATCTTTTCCTATTATTTTATTTTCTGCAATACTTTGTAGAAGATTGGGATTATCTGTTCCTTGAATTTTTGAGAGAATTCACACAGAACATTTCAACTGACTGTTTTCTTTAGGAGAGATATTTTAACTACCGACCTCATTCTTTAGGAGTTACAGAACCACCCAGGTGTTTTGTTCATTCTGCAGCAGTTTTAGGTCATCTCTTTGTCTGTTTTTTTACTAGATACTATCACTTGATTATCTTTTCGGTCCAACCACATCCTGAGTTATGTTGTCATTATATACATGTATATTCATTAACTTTTTAAAATAAAATGTCATTTATGGTTTTAGAACCTCTATAATAGTAGATTTTCTTTTCCTGCTTCATTGATTCTCCCATAATCTGCATTATTTGTTTTATTATTCTTTCTTTGCGTTTAGTGTCTTCCTCTTTTACTAAATTAGGATTCTCACTTAGTGTGTTAACGTTCTAGTTTCCTTCTTTTCTGATATTAGTATTCAAAACAATAGATTGCTCTCTGATTACTGTGGAATTTCACTGCCTTCGGCAAAGTTGGTGCACTGTATTTTCATTATTGTTTTAAGTATTTCTAAATTTCTATTTTCCTTTAGACTCTGATGTTTTAGGAAGTATTTTTTTTCAAATATAAAATTTCTAACAATGGAGAATCTTTGAGTTATGTTTTTGGCTTTTATTTCCAGTTGAATTGACTTTGATCAAATATTATGTTTCAAATTAATCTAATTTTTTAAATTTAATTTTATTTTTTCAGTGTTCCAAGATTCATTGTTTTTGCCCCACACCCAGTGCTCCATGCACTACATGCCCTAAGTACCCACCACCAGGATCTCCCATTCCCCCTCCTCCTTCCCTCCAAGACCCTATGACCCTGCAATTGCACTACTGGGCATTTACCCCAAAGATACAGATGTAGTGAAAAGAAGGGCCATATGTTCCCCAATGTTCATTATAGCAATGGCCACATCCACCAAACTGTGGAAAGAGCCAAGGTGCCCTTCAACAAATGAATGGATAAAGAAGATGTGGTACATATATACAATGGAATACTATGCCTCCATCAGAAAGGATAAATCTCGAACTTTTGTGGCAACATGGACTGGACTGGAGGAGATTATGCTGAGTGAAATAAGCCAAGTAGAGAAAGTCAGGTATCACATGGTTTCACTTACCTGTGGCGCATAAGGGGTAATATAGAGGACAGTAGGAGAAGGAAAGGAAATGGGAAGTAGGGTAATTCAGGGAGAGAATGAAACATGAGAGACTTTGGATTCAGAAACAAATTAATCTAATTTTTAAAAATTTCTTATACTTTGCTTTTTGTCCAAGTGTCTGTGTGTGTGTGTGTGTGTGTGTGTGTGTGTGTGTTTTAAATATTTCTTTGATTTTTAGGACACTAGGGATTATAAATATAGAATGGTTATATCTTTTTCATTAAGATTAAATTGTTCTATGTTGATTCTCCTTACATTTAAGAAAGATTTTTGACTTAAAATTACTTTGCTTTACATTTTCTTAAAGATTTATTTATTAGAGCAATGGAGAGAGAGTAGGGAGGGGAAGAGGCAGAGGGAATCCCAAGTAGACTCCCCACTTGAGTGCTGAGCCAAAGTAGGACTTGATCCCAGGACCCTGAGTTTATGACCTCAGTGAAAAGTCAAGAGTTGGTCACTTAACTATTGAGCCACCCAGGCATCCCTAGTTTGCCTTATATTGACATAGCTCTATAGTCTATGCTTATATTTCAGTTTGTAATGTTTCCATCAGCATCTTACTGTGTTGCATCATTCTGATCTTTTTGTTGTATTTATTTTAATAGCAGATACAAGAATTCTTTTTCTAACCAAGCATGAAAGTCTTTGACTTTTACTGATCTATTTGTCCACAAACCTTGATTGTGGTAACTCACATAATTTATTTTACGTGTACACAGTTATTTTGTATTTAAATTCTTCTGATTTATTTTCAAATTTACTTTCTACCCTGTTTTTTTCTTTTACTGATTAATTTTTGGTGGACTATTTCCCCCAAGGTTTATTTTCTTCCCTTTGAGGTTATATACTTTCCACATTCTTTATGTTCAGCTCTGGAAATTGTTAACAATACAAATAAATTAAAATGACTCAGAATGTGTCAACTCAGATTACTGATTTCCAATGTATATGTTTTTAGCTCAGGTTTTCTTATTATCTAGATTCATAGTTTAAACCACATTCATCGAACAGTATTCTTACTCTTTAACAACCGTTTAATTTACTTATATACTTGCTCTTTTTTTTAAAGCCTCTTGGGTATCTAAATTTTTTCTTCTTTTATTTTAAAGATTTTGTTTATCTATATGAGAAAAAGATCATGAGAGACTGAGAGCATGAGATGGGGCAGAGTCGGAGGGAGAAGAGATTTCCCACTGAGTAGGGAGCCCCATATGGGGCTGGATTCTGGGACTCTTGGGTCATGAGTAGAGCTGGAGGTGAATGCTTAATCAACTGAACCACCCAGGCACCATTCTAAATTATCTTCTAAAACTATTTTCCTTTTTTTCAATGCACATCCACTTGATAAATTTTTAGTTGTATTTTTAAAAATGTCTTTTTTAGACATATATTATTATTTACCCTAGTAAATCAAGTGGAGTCATTTATCACTTATTTACCATTAGAAAGCCACTATTTTTTAATGTATTATTATTATTTTTTAAGATTTTATTTATTTGACAGAGAGAAACACAGCGAGAGAGGAAAGGCAAACAGAAGAAGTAGGAGAGGGTGAAGCAGGCTTCCCTCCAAGCAGGGAGACTGATGCACAGGTATATCTCAGGACCCTGGGATCTTGACCTGAGCCAAAGGCAGACACTTAACAGCTGAGCCCTCCAGGTGCCCTGCCACTATTTTTTAAAGATAGAATTATGTAGAGACTGAAACTAGGTTAACTGTTATTATTTCATATCCTAGAACTTTAGGGTCATCATTTCCCATTTCATGATGGAGCTTGAGAAATTAAATGGCCATCTGATTATCTTTCTTTTTTCTTTCTTTCTTTCTTTTTTTTAATCCATGTCTCTTCTCTGGATTTTCTAAGATCTTCAGTCTGTCTTTGGTATACTACAGTTAGAAAAAATATATATGTCTATGTATGTATTTGTTTTTTCTTAATTCAATTACGATTTTCTCCTCTGAAAAAAATATTTTTTCTTTGAAACTGAAGACTTTTTTGAGTCTGAAAAAAAACTGAAGATTTTTGCCAATTCAAGGACATTTTTGGACATTGTCTCTTTGATTAGATACTTTACCCTTGTTTTCTCCATTTCTGTTGAAATTCTGTTTTTTTAAAAATATGTAACTTTATTTTTCTATGCTATATTATGTTATTTGTTTGGTCCTGTTTTCTAGTTCTCTAATAATTCCTGAAAGTTTGTCCAATCTTATATAGTAAACTAATTTGCCTTACGTGTTACAGATACTATTCTCTAATCCTATTTTATTTTGTTTTCATGCATGATAATTTTTCCCATGAAAAAATATTTCTTATGTAGTTAAATTTGTCACTAATATCTTTTATGATGTTAAAATAATTTTCTCTTAAAATAAATATATTCTACAGATTTACATAATGAATATCCTATTAAAATTTTATTTTATACTTACATACTTGAACCACTTAGATTTGAAGAAAATAAAGAATGTATTTATTTATATTTATTTATTTGACAGAGAGAGACAGAGAGAAAGAGAACACAAGCAAAGAAAATGGAAGAAGGAGAGGCAGGCTTCTGGCTGAGCAGGGAGCTGGATGCAGGGCTCAAACCCAGGACTCTGGGTTCATGACCTGAGCAGAGGCAAACGCTTTAAGACTGAGCCACCCAGGCACCCCTACGTGTGTGCATTTTTTTTTAATGGAAAATATATTTTTCAAGTAAAAATGCCTTTACTGACTTCAGTAAACTTCAAGCTCCTTCAGGGAAACTACTTTGTTTTATTATCATTATACACATAGGACTGACCTTGGTGGCTAACAAAAAGTTACTTTATATTTTTATAGTAATTCATTATATATTTTAAGGTAATTTTATAAACAAATTAATTACTTTGAATAATGTACATATTAATAAATTACTTCTAAATGTCTGTTTTCAGAAGTTTTGTGGAAAAAGCAATATAGATTAAACTAAATTTAAATCATATATAATACATACCAAAATTTTTGTTGGCATATGCCATCCATGTTTATATATTTTATGTAATTTTACTAATTGTTTATATATATGAGTTTATTACGCTCTTTATGCATGCTTTTAATAATTATTATCCTCAATTATAATTTTAATAACTTCATTCATTTTGTTTGTGTAGCATATTTAATTAAACTAGGTCTCTAATACTGGCCATTTAAATTGTTTCCAATTATTTTTATTATGATAGATTATATTTCATCAACTTATTTGTATAGCTAGAAATATATTTTTTCTATGGTATAACTAGTGTTGATATTAGGAGATTTGCACTCATAAAAGTATGAGTTAAAAGCTAACTTCACTCCTTACTTACCAGAAAATTATTTGACCTCTCTGGGCCTTATAAACCTTAGATGACAGGGTTTTCATTGGCATTAAATTTTAAAAATATACTGTGGACTTCACTTAGTACACTTTGCTCATTCTCAACCAATGTTAATTGATATTTCCTTTAGTCTTCCTACTTATAATAAATTCATATGAGTAGAATTGTTTAATCAAATAGTATGAACATCCGATGACCCTTGCTAAGTATCTAACTGATAACAACTGTCTGAATCAATGAGTCAGCATATGTAGTCTTAGAACAGTATAGCAAACTTGAGCAGTGCACACATCACATAAATAGCATAAGCTAAGAGCAGTATACAGATGGGGAAGTGAGGAACAGAGAGGTGAAGTGATTTTCTAAAATCACACAGCTGATAAATGGCAGATAGGTGGTAGATTTGAATTCAGGCTATCTAACTCCAAAGACAGTGTATTTAATGTTATGATGCTTGAAACTTATATAAACATCTCCCTGACACTAATTACTTCTTTTATTATAGAGAAAGACACATTTTAACTAGGTTTCTTAATTTAAAACTGCACAAGATTTAAGGCTTCTCTTATTTTCTATACTAGTAATTTTCCATTTAGTCATATAGCGTTTCAGGGTTATTTGTCTCACAACTATATATGTCTCCTCAGCTGATTTTAAGCTTCTTTAAGAGTTAGACTAATTTTGCATTCTCCTTTGAATCCTGTATAACACCCCCCATAGTGGATAATTAGTAAACACTGCCTAATGTTTAGACAGTCCAAACGCTTCATTTTCCTGTGAAATAGTCTTCTTCTCATAAATCAATGGAAGATAAAAGTCATGAGAAAAAAAATCCAAAAAGAAAAAAAGTGTGTCTAAAGGACATGTTAGACCCATTATGAAGAATGGCCAGCTTATGATTCTTTAATATTTTTAGTGAAACATATAGTGAAAAGAAGCCTACTATACTTCTCTGGAGATCTGAGGATAGAGAAGACTACCTATGCCAGAATCCTGGCTAGAAATCTGAACAATCTTGGATATGGGTGGGTAGTAACTGACCAGCTTGACCACCTACCAAGTAATGCTTTACAACTGAACAGCTCAACTCAGTCTACATTTAAAACCTGGTCAAAAATTAGCACCACATTTGACATAAGGGAACATTGTATTGTTTCTGATTTGAGAGGTTGAAGAATTAACTTTGAACTAGAGAGACAGCAGGAAGTATAGAAAGAAATTCAAACCCATTGTGATGATTGGATTTGCCACCAATAGGCTGCATAAACTGCAGCTGCTTTCCTGATATATGGAACTTCAGTAAAAAGTGGAGGGTAACTCCCTTAACCTCACAAAGGCATTGTAAAGATTAATGTGATAATCATTTGCCCTATAATAGGCTAAATTTAGCAAATGGTGCTATCATTATGAGTAAAAGATTTCTTATGAGGAGGACCTTCTTTCTATACCTTTCATAGACACTGGAGTTCTGAGAGTTTCCAATTATTGTGAATACAAACTGAGATACACCTGAAAGTGTAAAGTACATATATGGTTTCTTCCTCAGGTCAGTAATTAAAACTTATACCACGGTCACTGTGACTAAACCAATAAAATCATGCTAACACATGCATATGAATTAACAAATAAAACCCTAGTAAATCAAGTGAGGTCCTTTATCATGTTGAATTTTAAAACATAAAATTTCCTTGAGTTACAGTCAGAAAAATTATTGGCAAAGTAAAATTTTTCACATACATTCCATTTTTTACATTTGGGAAGAAACTCTTCTCATTGAGTAATCTAATATTTTTCAATGAACTTAATTAGTAAAGTCACCACTTAAAATATGGATTAAATTAGTATCATAAAATTTTCCTAAAATCTGACCAGTAGGTAAAAAGTAAAATGAATTATTTGGTATACCTTTATGTATCAGTAAATTTAATACTATCATTGAGAAAATATTGATATACACATGATATATATATTTTAGGAGCTTCATGGTTTATTTTGGTATCTGCTCTGAGATAAGTTGCATTCATGCTCATGATGCCTAACACCGTTATGCTGAGGCATGATTTTATTCCTGAACACCAATCCACTGAGTCATCTAAACTGGTTTGAAATACATAGATCTGCATAGTGTTTCTTTCTGCATAATGTAAGTGCTATCAGACTCTCAATGCTATATCCCTTTCCCCCTTCACTCACATTCCATTTATGTTAAATATCCAGAAAAGGCAAATCTATAGAGATGGAAAGTAATTAGTTGTTGCCTTAGGCTGGGGTGGTATAGCTGGGTGTGATGGCTAAAGAGCATGGGTTTCTTTTAGGGGTGATTAAAATGTTCTAAAATTGATTACGATAGTGATTGTAGAACCCTGGAATATACTAAGACTCATTGGATTGTACCACTTTAAATGGAAAAATTACATGGTAAGTGAATTGTATTTCAATAAAGCTGTTGTAAACAGATTAAGTAAATTAAAAAAAAAAAAGCTAAAAGAAGAGATGAAGCCACATGACTTCCATCAAGATTTACTGGTATCTTGGGGCACCTGGACGGCTTAGTCATTAAGCATCTGCCTTTGGCTCAGGTCATTATTCGGGAGTCCTGGGATCAAGCCCCACATCCCATGGAGCTCACTGCTCAGCAGGAAGCCTGCTCCTCCCTCTCTCACTCCCCCTGCTTGTGTTCCCTCTCGCTGTGTTTCTCTCTGTCAAATAAATAAATAAAATCTTAAGAAAGAAAAGATTTACTGGTATCTTAGTTCAGTGCATCTTGATTGAAAGATGCAGGGAGAAAAAACAAACTAGTAATGTCTTTGTACAATATCAAGGCCAAGCAAAGCTATTTTAATGATGCCAAAATGTCTACCACATTTTTTCTGCTTAACCAGATCTATTAACATAATTCAAACATAAGAGACAGTGAAGGGAGAGTTAAAACCAAAACCCATCTGTCAGACTCTGTAAGTTGCCATGTCTGATGTGCAGAAGCTTTGTGTAATGGCCTTAATTATTTTCAAGTGAATGACCGAGAGCATTATAGAGAAATGCTTTTGTTTCCAGGGCAGTGGACACTTTCATCCTGATATAAGGGTCAAGTCATATCACACACATATTCAACTAAATGGAATTGCATTATATATATTTGGATGAGAGAGACAGAGGAGGGGAAGAAGAAAACAAACAGAGAAGAAAAATAATTCATTTAATTGATTCAGAAAATTCAATCTGTACAGTCATTCAATGTGTAAATACTCCAGAACCAGCCTAAAATGGATTCCTAGGACCTGGCTTCTGTCAGCATCTTGGTTCCCCTGTGCCTCTCAGAACCTGAGCATCTCATCTCACTACATGTGTTTAAAGAATCTAATTTTGGGACCAGCATAGCCTGTGTAAAGAAGTCAACTACTTCATTTATGGTTCAACTGAATAAAAAGTGAATGATTTCAATGCTGGAGGAAAAACTGACTTTGCTCAACTTGGTTAAAGATCTCCTACCTAGAACCTATCAAAGGGAGTTTCAAGAGTAATTCAATAATATGCACTTTTCATCTTTATTCTCTGACCTTAGAAACCAGCCCTCATGTATGTGGCGCCTTCATTTTATTTCCTAGAGTGCTCAGTTGATAAAACTCTTTCACAAATAGTAGCCCAATGACAACTCATAAATGAGAAAGAGCTGTGAGAAGTCACCAGAGCATCTGATACAGAGTAATATGCATAAAAAAGGAAGCTTGAAGCAAAATGGAAAGAGTGCAAGAGAGAGAAAATGCAGTGAGTGGAAAGCATAGAAAGGAAACCAACAATAAAAATGGAGATACAAAATGAATTTTGTAGGCCTTCTGATACACTTGGCTCATGTAGTAAAAGAACTGTTTAAAATATACCCTTGAAAAAATGTTCAGCGTCACTAGCTATCAGGGAAATTCAAATCAAAACCACTCTAAGATACCACCTTACACCAGTCAGAATGGCCAAAATTAACAAGACAGAAAACAACAAGTGTTGGAGAGGCTGCGGAGAAAGGGGAACCCTCTTACACTGTTGGTGGGAATGTAAACTAGTGCAGCCACTTTGGAAAACAGTGTG
>PITA01022576.1:0-30068 GCA_004023965.1 Spilogale gracilis | reverse complement strand
GGTCATAGGGTAGCTCTATCTTTAATTTTTTAAGGAATCTCCACACTGTTTTCCAAAGCGGCTGCACCAGTTTACATTCCCACCAACAGTGTAAGAGGGTTCCCCTTTCTCCGCAGCCTCTCCAACACTTGTTGTTTTCTGTCTTGTTAATTTTGGCCATTCTGACTGGTGTAAGGTGGTATCTTAGAGTGGTTTTGATATGAATTTCTCTGATAGCTAGTGACGCTGAACATTTTTTCATGTGTCTGTTGGCCGTTTGTATATCTTCTACGGAAAAGTGCCTCTTCATGTCTCTTGTCCATTTTTTGATGTGTTCATCTTCTTTTTGGGTGTTGAGTTTGAGTAGTTCTTTATAGATCTTGGATACCAGCCCTTTGTCTGTAGTGTCATTTGCAAATATCTTCTCCCATTCTGTGGGTTGCCTCTTTGTTTTGTTGATTGTTTCCTTTGCTGTACAACTATAACCAATTTTAATCCTTGTCGACTTTGCCAAACTATCTTCATGTCTTCTGTATTATATATCCCTGGTTTTTTTTTTTTTTCATTTTCTGTTCTCCAAATCCTGAAGTTCACTCTCTTTTAGAGAATAATTATCGTTACTATTCCATTCTTCCACTCTTCCATTCTTTAAGGATTTCTTGCACTGGTACATTTATTTCGTCCCTTCACTGCTAACATTGAGCCTCCAGTTATATAAGATATATAACATATAATATATTGAATGAATAAATGTTCTTTATGCCAATTAGATATTTTGAATATCTGTCTTAAGATGGCCTATACAGGTTTATACAAGTTGGTAATTTGGAACATGAAACATAATGTCAATAATTCCTCAGTGAGATACAATCATATACTTATATTAACAATTAACTACTTGTCATTATTTAATAGTGAGCATGGCCTCATATCACAAGCAATTAGTTTCTTAATAGTGTAATGAGTGGCAATACGAAATGAAAGCAAAAAAAAAAGTTTTCTTTTTTTCTTATTAAAATCCCAAGGCAGTGTGGGATTTTTAATCTATATTCTATTAAGGCTGTTATATCCATGGCACTCCTGGCTGTGATTAGTTATCTGCTTTCACAAGGACACATAATTCATGAATAATCTTTGATTTTCCTCCTCTTGATACCTGGCAATCACAAGACTTTTTTTTTCTCCAACATTGTGATATTTTCAAAGAATTCTTTAAAGTTTCTACTTGTTTTCAATAATTTTAGAAGCATATAGAAAATAGTACTCAGGGGATATAGCTCAGTGGTACAGCACATGCTTTGCACGTATGAGGCCCCAGGTTTGATCTCCACTGAGGCACCTGGGTGGCTTAGTTGGTTAAGTGTCAGACTCTTGGTTTTGGCTCTGGTCATGATCTCAGGGTCATGAGATGGAGCTCCACATCAGGCTGCGTGTTGGGCCTGAGCATGCTTGAGATTCTCTCTCTCCCTCCCTCTGCCCCTTCCCCCATCACCTGCATGTGCATTCTCTCTCTCTAAAAATATAAAATAAAATAAAAAAGAAGAGCATCACTCATAAACCATCTATATTTAACAAGCCAGGCTTTGTTTTACTTACTTACCAGGCCTAGTTTTTTATAACTTGAACTGAATTGCTCACTTGCCTAAAAGTCTAATAGTCAATATAAATCAAAAGCCAGCCATCTCTCTTCCCTTCTTTCTCAAGCTGTCATGCTCATAACTGAGCGATGTTAGGGATCACATTTCAAATGCCACACATTAACAGGAATTTGACATCAATAGAAGTCAGGAGACGTTTTTAGGATCGCTAGGTGGTAGTAGGAGCACTTGATCATCCTGGTTCCCTGACCCACAAGCAGGTGTTCCTCATACAGCACCGGTTCCCGCCCCATTGAAGGGCCAAAAGCTAAGAAAGTGGGCTAAGAAAAACTGCTATAGACACTCTCTTTGTTTTTTTTTTTGCTTTGTTTTTTAAGAGTTATTTCAGAGACAGACAAACAGATCCTGTGTGGGCAAGCCAGGGGAAGCACAGAGGGAGAGAGAAAATCCTCCAGCAGACTCCCAGCTGAGCACGGCGCTGACAGGGGGCTTGATCCCAGATCAGGACCTGAGTTGAAAACAAGAGTCAGATGCTTAACCGACTGAGACACCCAGGCAGCCCAACACTCTCTTTGTTTTTGACACTCTCCTCTCCCTAAATTGCAATCTAGCATTCCTAGTCTAATGTCCCCTCTCCCAAGTTGGAAGAGCACAGGCAAGAAGTGTTCTTAGGCAAATAGTCTCTGCATTAACTACAAACCTACAGTACTAACCTGCACACTTCCTAGACATTCCTACAGTCTGAAAAGAAACATAACTTTTGTTGGAACTTGTTCCCTTTACATAATTATGTATTGTCACATCTCATTCCCAACCCCTTACAAATTTTCTGGTTTTCAAGTAGAACATGCTATGTGGTTGAAATCAAAGAAATATCACTGTAATATTAAATGGATATTCTAAAACGAAGATTCTGAATCTTGAAAACACTAAAAAAAGAGAATAAAGCAAAATGCAGATGTTGTATCCACATGATGTGGGGAATGAGAAGAGAAAAAAGAACAGAGAACTAGTTTTCATCTTGCCTTTGGATAAATTCATTCTTACAGTTGAGCCTTGAGTTTGGCTTTTAGGTATGTTGGCAGCTATACCAAATGTTGATTCCATCAAGAATCAAAATACAAAACCAGAGGAATTTTCAGATCTAAAAATAAAGGATGCCATTCTCAAATGTCACATGGCCATAGTTCACTCAAAGAACAGCAAATAGAATGAAGTATTAAAGAAATATTTTACTTTGTGTCATTGTTTACTTATATCCTGATGGATGTGTTAGACCTAAACACCCAAAGGCAAAATGTGGAAGAGAGAGACTAAATAAAAATTTACAGAGATGGAGCTAGAAAAATATTTATACCATATATATTTTATCCTAGTGTTATGTTTAAAATATAAAAATTCTACAACTTGAAATGAAAAGAAAGGTAATATTTGAGTGAAAAAGGGAAAGAGTAACGCATAAGCTATTTTTCTTACTTACTCTTTCCTTCACATTAAATCTTTGAAACAGATTTCTTTTTTTTTAAGATTTTATTTATTTGACAGAGAGAAACACAGCCAGAGAGGGAACACAAGCAGAGGGAGTGAGAGAGGTAGAAGCAGGCTTCCCGCCGAGTAGGGAGCCCGATGTGGGACTCGATCCTGGGTCTCCGGGATCATGACCTGAGCCGAAGGCAGTCGCTTAACCAACTGAGCCACCCAGGCGCCCCGAAACAGATATTTTTTATTGCAAAAATGCCCATATATGAAAAAATCAGTTTCTGTGGTGTATATATTTGAATAATGATGAAAGAATATAATAATACACAGTAATTCATTTTTTAAAAATGTGTTCAAAGCATGATGGCAGGGTGTAAGGAACATTGTAGTTCTAGTCACCTACCCATATGATCTGAGCATCTCCATGACTCAGCTAGAAGTCATAATTCTCAAGTTGGTGCTGATGGAGGCAGTGTTGATAGATCTCAAAATCCAGTTCAAACCACACAGCCTTTGGGGGTGGGTGGTGAGTCAGAGTAGTTATTAATCATTTCCTCTGAAACTCATGAAGTGCAAAAGCACTGAGAGGAATATGCTAACTACGTGAATATCATCCTGACACATAAACAATAGGCAACCTACTAAAAATCTCTTCTGATTTTGCTGTGTAGAATTAATAAATTATAAGTGTATGAACACAAAACAGAGTAATTATATTGTTACAATAATTGCAATTCCAGTCGGTAAGTCCAGTGTATGTCTCAGGGTTTCTTTTTCTTTCCTTTTTTAAAAAAATATTTAAGACAGGAAAAATAAAATTTCCTACCATGGTAAATTTACAATAGGAGAGTATATATAAAACATTTATCAGGGTAATCGGCTCTTAGGAAGAGCTGGTAATTGTTATTTTGATTGGTACTATGCAAAGTCTGAAATGTCAAGATTTTTATATCATGAAAATTAAAATTTTAGTCTATTTTATTGTTGATAAAAGTGGTAGGTCCCCCCCCCCCAAAGAAAATGTTAAGCCACTTGAAAGACATTACACCCTTGGTGTCCAGATTTTCCTATATGTTTCCTACCCTTATTTTCTACTTTTTTCCTGTAGACTACATTACGTAATTCCTAAAGTAATATTGTAATATCACCATTTTCATTAAAAATGAGATACATTCCTTGTATGACATGAAAATTACTTGCTCTTTTTTTCTTCTTTCCACATAGCACTTTCCATTTGGTTGAGATTAACAATAACAAAAAACACTTGAAAAAGCTAACACCTAAAATATAATCATTCACATTTTCATAACATTATTAAGTTTAATTATATTTCTAATAGCTGAGTGAACTGATTAGTTGTTATTTCCACAGGAGATATTTCTGTAGGAAAAGAATCATCAGAAACTTTCAAATTTAATGCAAAACATAAGAAATCTCTTGTACATAGCTGTAAGAATTTAAATAGGTACATTGTAGTTCTAGTCACCTACCCATATGATCTGAAGAAAACAGTATGAAGATTCCCTTAAAAAATGCTAAACAGAATTGCCATGTGATCCAGCAATCCTAGTATTGGGTATATATCTGAAGAGTATTTTACACACACACACACACACATCAGTATCTCATGGAACCCTTGCCTATCCATCCCTATGTCATCAGGGAATCTGCTGATGAGAGACACCTGGGAGACCCGACTCACACAGAGGCCCTGTGTTTCTTGCCAGCACATCACCAGAAGGGGACTGGTTCCTGACATTGTGAATCAGGAATGTAGTGTAACAAGCAGTGGGATCCCATGGCTCTCCAGCCTGTGGGGATGTGCTCATCTAAACTCCCAAGTTACTGTCTTCTTGGGTAAAGGGGTATCTCCAACAATACAATCTGAAACTAGGATCGCAGAGGTGGCCATAATCAGTCTCCATTTAGGTCTGCTGTTGATGGGGTCCCCAGACTCTCGGGGGTCTCCCATTCCACATCACCCCAGTCTTTCCAATCAAGGCTGTAAGTTCTGGCAATATTTGGCTTTTTGGTGTACAGGACCAAATTTAAAGAACTGCTGAAGATAAAATCCCATTTAATTTAATATGTAAAATTTACATTCTTTACAGTATTCCAAACTGAGATGTCTGAAATTAATACATGTGTTACTTGTGGAGTTTGTGCCCAGTTTCTCTATGAGATAGTCATCTCCTTCTTGATGGGGGGACACAAGAACTTGAGTGTTTTTGTTTTTTTTTTAAGTATTTTAGTCATTTATTTGAGAGAGAGAGAAGGAAGGGGCGGAGGGGGAGGGAGAAAGAATCTGAAGCAGACTCTGTACTGAGTGTGGAGCCCAACATGGGCTCGATCCCACCACAGGGAGATCATGACCTGAGCCCAAACCAAGAGTCAGACACTTACTTGACTGCACCACCCTGGTGCTCCAAGAACTTAAGTGAATTACATACTATTTCTCTATCCGGGATAAAGCAGTTTTAGACTCTAAGGTATTTTGATATGTGGTATATTATTATTAAACATTTAGCTAACACTCAAATGTAAAATATATTTTCTTGTGTCATAAATAATTTCATTAAACACAGAAAAAAATGAACAGAGTGATTTTAAAAATTTTTCTTCCTTTGAATGCATTCACTATGAGGGTTATCATTTCTCTTCCATCCTATTTTCTCCCACCAACTATAAATCATCTCTTCCTCATCCAAATGCTTTTACCCCGATTATCCATTTATATATATATATATTTTATCCATTTATATATTTAAGAAAAAATGTACCTAGAATTAAAAAGTCTCTTTCTCAATAGTCAGCAAAATAGTCATACTTGTAAATTCTAATGGGTTTAAATATGCAGGCATATTAAACAATTACAATAAATAGAAATCCCAAGAAGTATTCATTATTGCAGTAAACAGCATCCTGAGGAACTGAAAAATCAAACTGACCCAAAAAATCTCCCCTCCATCAGCACACTCACTTTCAAGGGCCCTTAAATAAGGCAGTACATATTACTTAAAGGCATTAAGCTCTCCAGAAAGCACAAAGCAAGTAGAGTAAAAGTAACTTCTGACAACACACTGTCATCTAACAGAAGGTAGAGTTATAAAACAATTCATAAAGTCTGAGAACCTTTCAGTGCTTTCTGGTCTGAAGTTGTGCGTTAGACATCCGGAAAGTGATATAAAAGCTTAATTAATATATAGGTGAGAACAGCAGTTTTTTACAATTCTGCCTATGGCTAGCTTTGATATTCTTTCTGTGCACCATCCAACAAGGTAGCTACCACTCATATAAAGGTACTGAGCACTGGAAAAGTGCCTAGGGGCTAAATTTAATTAATTAAATTTTAACTCTACAAACTGAAGTAAAATATTTTCCTGTTAAACAGATTATTGTTCTAGTAAAACTTCATTTCACGTTAGCTGTCACATCATATAAGGTATTACTGTAGTACACATACACTTTTTACCTTTATTTTTATTTTTTTTAAAGATTTTATTTATTTGACAGAGAGAAACACAGTGAGAGAGGGAATACAAGCCAAGGGAGTGAGAGAGGGAGAAGCAGGCTTCCTGTCGAGCAGGAAGCTTGATGTGGGGCTCGATTCTGGGACCCTGGGATCATGACCTGAGCGGAAGGCAGATGCTTAGTGACTGAGCCACTCAGGCACCCCTATCTTTATTTTTAACACAGCTACTACAAAGTTTAGAATTTCATATTTGGCTCACATACTTCTTTCTCCAGCATTGCTCTATGAAAATTTATGGTCTTTTATATGATGAAAATATTTTTTCTTAAAGTTTATTAGGTTTTTAAATACAAAGGTGATTTATTCTTTTATAAAAATTAAAACTATATAAAAACACATTAAGAAAAATAATGCTCTTCCAACGTTAGCAATTTTATCCACCAAAACTTCTAAACAATTTTCCCCTAGTATTGCAAAGGATAAAAAGAATACAAAAGTATATGCATATGAGGCATGTCTAAATATCTAAACAGAAGTTAACTCACTTAAGGCAGTTTCTTGAAATATTTGTAGAGTAAAAATCCCACTATAAAATGTTTCCTTAAGAGTTCACCAATTCCTTCCACAAAAATGCTTATTATCTGCAATTTGGAATTGCATTAGATCTATTAATTTATCTTCATAAATGTATGCTTAATCTCCAACATCACATAATTCTTTTTTATCATATAATTCTTTTTTAAAAAGATTTTATTTATTTATTTGAGAGAGCAGGACAGCACAGCAAGGGGAGGGGCAGAGGGAGAAGGGGAAGCACACTCCCCCTTGAGCAGGGAGCCCAATGTGAGGCTTGATGTGAGGCTCTATGTGGGGCTCAATCCCAGGACCCTGGGATTATGATCTGAGCCAAAGGCAGATGCTTAACCAATTGAGCCCCCCAGGCATCCCTTTATCACATAATTCTTAAGCAATGGAATAACTCATTTGTCAAACACTTTCGAAAAGATGTCTTTACCCTGTGAAGAAATATGAAGTCACTGTTTTCCAAAATACAATGTAGATATATCAGTGTTTCAGGGGAGAGATTAAAAATATGTATTCCAGAATCCCCACGGGAACTGTTTGATTTAGTTAGAATCTACATTTAACCAAACACAAAGGATGATTCTTTTTCATGGTAAACCTAAACGATACTTTAGAATTATTTTAAGAAAAAACTAGTTTGTAATTTTTTCCTTTACTAATATATTCTTTTTTAAATTATTTTATGAAAAAGAAAGCATGAAAGGAAATATAGTATATTAGATAAGGGTAATTAGATCCACTGATAATTTCTGAGGGAATATGAGCAAGCAATTGATTTATTTAAGCTTCATTTTTCTTATCTTTACAACAGGGATAATAATCATATCGATCTCATCTTATTTTAAGATCCAAAAGATCATAAAGCACTATCCCTCTTTAAAGTACATACATCTTTCAATGGCAAGATTTAAATTTTAGCATTTCCAAATTATATTTTTTACTCAATCTCCTACCTCTTTCACTCAGATCTCATTTACTGACCACTCTTTATATGCAAAAATTAGGTAGACTCTTGTTAAATGAAGGGATATATAAGATATCATCACATCCCTGTAAATCTGTAAAGTCAACCAAAGAGACAGATAATGTGTGAGACATGCCAAAACAAAATTAAAAAATTCTTACCTTCATCCAAAAAATTCACTAAGCAGAATGATTCTAACTACAAATCCAACTTAATTCAAGTCACTCGGCCCTCAGAGCTCACTATTCCTCAAACACACTGACCTCTTCTCTGCTCCTCACATATCCTTTCCTGCCTCTGCAAGATAAGCCACTGTACTTAATTGACTCATTTTGTTTTTCAGGCTGCAGATTAATACAACCTTCTCAGAATGGCCTTGGCTGATCCTTTCTTCTAAAATGATCTGCTGGATTCATGCCTGTCTCATGACTAGGTCTATTTCCCAGAGTATGTCTTGATATTTGTCATTTTCTTATTTATTTAATTATAACGTCTGCTACAGTCATATGCCCAAACTGCTTTTCAGCTTCTCCCTTCAAAGGATGGAGTCTATTTATCTATCCTTTGATCTGGGCTGGTCATGTGAGCAAGACCATTATAGACCACTAAGTCCAGCTAACTTCTGCTCCATGCAGCCCCAAGAGTAAGTCTGGATTAGACTAAGAGATTATTGCCAGGTTAACCCACAGAATTTTGAGAAAGGAAATGGTCACAATTTGAGTGGTTTGTTTATAGGTATTCATATACCCTCAAGAAATGGAACTTCGTTGAGCACGGAGAATGTCAGCATTGGTTAGCCCTGTGTCCACAGGACCAAGAACCATGGCTGGAACAAGAGGTGTTTAATAAATGCCTGTGGAAAGAGACAGCTGGGTAAAGGAGTGGACTGATGGATTTTTGCCTGCTAGGAAAGGTATCAGGGACACTCCACACAGCATCTGAGACAGGATAAATAATGCTTACGAGGTAAAACACTCTCCAAGTAAACATTTATTCCCTCGGTTATCTTTCCTTAAATAGTCTTAACAAATCACTCCCCTTCAAGGGCTGCTAATTTTATCAGGATAAATGCAAACCCCTTAACAGAACAAACATGATCCTTCAAAAGCTGGCACTTGTAGTCTGTTCCACACTTACCTACAGAAATCCCATCCTTATGCATCCTATATTCTTTCCATATCAGATTATGTACCATTTCCAGACATACTTTGAGTTTTGAGGTTGATGAACCTCTCTGAATGCTATTCCATCTCTTTAGAGTGCCCTTCTACCACTCTGAACCTGGGCTGCCTCTACTCAGCATTCAAAGCCTATTTCTAGTTTCATGTCTCATGAAATGTACTATGTAATCTGTAATCTCTATCCCCAAATACTTCTTAAAAAAAAAAGATTTTATTTATTTATTTGACAGAGAGAGAGATTACAAATAGGCAGAGAGACAGGCAGAGAAAGAGGGGAGAAGCAGGTTCCCCACTGAGCAGAGAGCCCAATATTGGACTCGATCCCAGGACCCTGAGACCATGACCTGAGCTGAAGGCAGAGGTTTAACCTGAGCCACCCAGGTGCCCCCCAGAATACTTCTTGCACATATGTAGAGTATACTTCCTTCAGTAAATTTTAAAAACTTCTGACTTTTCTCTCTTTCAAGATTACATGGTCCTTGAGGGTAGGCCTCATACTTCACTGTTTTCCCTATCTTTGGCAGATATTCACTATAAACAGCTGTGAAGGGAGTAAATAAGGCCTAGAAGTATTTGGTGGGGGAGAGTGATCCAATATCACTTCATCTTTTGTGGGCTTGCCAACTTATACATATTTTGTTTAGGGATAGAGTTGAATAACCCCACAAAACAAGGCTGGGGAACTTCTATCATCCTATTTCCGTAACTCAAAATTTAAAAAGCTGTAAACTCTTGTTATGTCTCATTCTTTCCTCCCACCCTGGAAGATGGACATAATAACAGTCTATTTCAAGGTTCCCTGGAAACAGAAAAACATGCCAGAAATGAGAAAATGCTTGTGGATCGTAATAAGAAAGAAGATCAATTTATAAACATCATTACTAGAAAAGATGAGGCTGTTACAGTCGTTATTCTTTAACTCAGTAAGTAAAGACAGTGAGTGGGCTGAGGTCCATTCTGTGGTTAGTGGTTATAGTAGGTTATAGGACGCTCTGTTCTAATGGACAGAGACCATGTCTGTTTTAAATCCTGATTACGGCGCCACGCAATGAAGAAGCTTAATAAATGCTTAATGAGGATAAGATACCATACCATCTATTGCATCCAAAGCTATTCGAATTTAAAATAAAAATGCAAATGAGTTTTAGAAGCTCTCTTTAAAAAGTGTTCTGTAAAACCACCTATACTTTAGTAAATAACAGCCGAAAGGAAGAAATACTTTTTCAATATCTTTAAATGTCTATGCCTTGCTTTATAACACCAGATTAAATACAAGGAAAATTCTTTGTTGTGTAGGAAAAGCTGGAAGGCTATAACGAATGATGGACAAGTTCTCATTCTCAGGCATTGCCCATAGCTAGGGACTTGCATATTTTTATTGTTATGATGGTATTGATTGTTAAGTCAACAGAAAGCTATCACAAGGGATTGCGAATTTCTATACCAATACTCTGTTCTGTAACATTAAAATGTCATTACTGAATCACCAACTTTTTACCCTGCTGTAATATTATTCTCTGTTGATTGCTTGCCTGAGCTGAAATTTGAAACTGTCACCCTCAGACTTGCAAAAGTGATTCAACTTCACTTATAAGGAAAGTGAAATTAAATATTCATTCACAGGCTGCATTTCAAGTTCAACTGTCTGAAGCTCCTTAAGGCAAAATGTATTTAAGTTGAAACACATTTTTTCTTCATTTTTATGCAGCAAAAATTCAGAATGGGTATCATGGGTGGACAAATTGCAAAATAATAATTCGAATTTTACGTGGGGAGAGGGTTGGGTTTTTTTTCTTCCTTATGCAACCTCTGTACTCTTTCTGGCCAAACTCATTTATCTCCTTTATCAGAAAAACTTCATGTGTGTATTTGTGGGTGTTGTTTATTGTCTGCTTTTTTTTTTTTTTTTTTTTGTATGTGTCATGTTCTAGTATTAATCAAGTTGTAAAGCATGCATGGATTCAGTGGAAGCATAGTTGTGTCGGCGTCTGCTACAGAAACATAGGCTTATAGGGTCCTAGGTGTGCAGACTGAATGCATACGAGCCTGGCTCTGTTTCATGGTACCCGGGACAGCTGTTTAACCACTTCACCTCGATTTGTCTATAAGGTTGCCGACAGACAGATCAAATAAATTACTTGACATAAGGCATTTAAAATAGTGCTTGGGACATGGGACCTTCTGAGTAAATGTTGCTCTAAAGAAGTGTTAACTATTATTTGGATGCTTCATGAAGACACCAACTTTTATTTGAAAAAGACCTGATATTTTGGGGGCGCCTGGGTGGCTCAGTTGGTTAGGCGACTGCCTTCGGCTCAGGTCATGATCCCGGAGAGCCGGGATCAAGTCCCACATTGGGCTTCCTGCTCGGCAGGAAGCCTGCTTCTCCCTCTCTCATTCCCCCTGCTTGTGTTCCCTCTCTCACTGTGTTTTTCTCTGTCAAATAAATAAAATATTAAAAAAAAAAAAGACCTGATATTTTAGGAACTTCGCACACATTATCTCATTTCATGATCAGAACAAGCACATCATAATAGAAATAGTAAAACTTGCATATAAATTTGGGGCAGATGTACTGTTCAAGATCATTCTACCCTCTCCTTCCGTACTCCCCTACAAGGCAGAAGGTCAAAGGGTAAAGCTGCATTTCTCAAATGGCTTTGCAATCCAGGCTTGATTAAATTTAGATTTTCACCGATCAGATGAACTTACATTACATTTATATTCAGAACTGAGTTAAGTGAAGGACAGGCAAAATGCCATGGATCAATTTTGCTGGTGTGGATTCTAACAGCATCTCTTTCTTAACAGCTTCATAATTCAATGGCTCCTTACAAAGTCAGCAAGAGTTTTCCTAGTCCAGGACCAGGTGAGTGTCTCTGGGGTCTGGTAATCATTATTAGAAGCTGAGTCTGGAGCCTGCCTCTCCAGTTCATTCACTGAATTTGTAAACCACCTTTCTGTTTAGATAAGTTAAAGGAGTTTTGTTTGCAAATGAACCTTAACCTATTCAACACTAAAGCCAAAGGGACTTGGATGAAATTCTTATCTCTGATTATTAAATATAGGAACTTGGGCACTTTGTCAAGATTTTTTACTGTAATTTAGCCATCTATGAAATGTGGTTAATGATACTTAATTTGAAGTGTGACAAGATAGAGACTAGATGTATAAAAGAGTAGCAAAAAGCTAAATGGGAAGATCATATTTAGGGGAAAAACTGAGGCCCAGTGTGTGAACTGACCGGCTGCCACAAGTCCTCAAGGCCATTTTTGTAGATTTGGAATAAGAATACTCCTCTTTAAACACCTGGTCAAATGCTCTTTCCCTTATACCACACAGCTTTCCAGAAGGCGTAAATATTGCCCAAATTATTCTGTTTCTGGGAAGGAAGGCAATAGTGAAGAGATGGCTCACTTTTGACAAAACCTGGATGGTCTACATGACTGTGAGTTTCACACAGAAATGACAAGTTGCTAGCCACATCTTTGTATCTCTGACATGAGAGAGATGGGTGAATGTGTGGTGTGTTTGTTCATTTTATCATAAATTATAGGGATACAGAGCAAGGGATCTCAATTCTGCCTAAAATTAGAATCACCTGGGAAGATTTCAAGGATCACTAAAGTCCAAACACTACCCAGCCCGAATGAATAAGAATTTCCAGAGAGGCAGCTATGTAGCTGTATCTTTAAAAGGTCCTCTGGTAACTTTAAA
The DNA here is from genome assembly GCA_004023965.1 of Spilogale gracilis. NCBI lineage: Eukaryota > Metazoa > Chordata > Mammalia > Carnivora > Mephitidae > Spilogale > Spilogale gracilis. The sequence continues at coordinate 17,093 of PITA01022576.1, read as the reverse complement.
ACAGAGTCATGACTCTTTGAGACCATCCTGGTCTCTCAGCCACGTGCTGAGAGGAGAAATATAGCTATCTGTATATCACATGCAGGCTGTGGGCCTGGAGGCAACATTTCCAAGGTACTGATATGCATTCCTCTCAAGAGTATATTCCCATTTTCTTTTTTCCATGTGCTTTTTCTCTGACATAATAGTTCACTGAAAAGTGTGCTCATAAGGTAACATTGACTGTCTTCACTTTTGTGTTGCTCGCTAGTAATCATAACATGGAAGAATGAACACATACTTTGAAATACAGGTATCAAGGAAGTACAAATAACAGCAAGAATTTATACTCAATTAATCCATTTTTATTAAGCACTGCTCTTCATCAGACAGGGAATCTCAGTGCCCCAGGGCTATTCGCAAAGAGCCCACACCAAATATCATTACTCAGTACCATTCACCATATTGGCCAATCATCTTCTTCATTCCCACTATCGTGCCCCATATGGCAAGAGTGAGTAACAGACATAGTAATGTCCAATCTGCTTTATAAACACATGTTTATGTTTGTAATGAAGAAACTGGGAGCTACTTTCTTTTGAAAAACTCCTGGAGATGTATACCATATAAGTGCTACTGGGAGCCAGATGGGCCTTGATTCAAACCCCAACCCCTTCACTTATTGGCCTTCTTCCTTCTAGGGAAATTTTGACAATGAAACAAACAAACAAACAAACAAAAACTTGGGATATTTTAAGGACTGAAGAAGATCATGAACATAATGGGTTTGAATTCTGCATGGCATATAATAAATATTTACAATGTCCTTGTTGTAAAAGGTTATTATATAATATTAGGTATAGAAGAGGTGGAAGCATATTGTAGTAGACAAAAAGAAATCGGTAGACTCTCAAATTGGATTATATAAATATACTGCGACTGAGCTCTGACCAAGTTCCCCTCCACTTGATTAAACTTTACACGTTTCTTCCTGAAGCTAGGCGCCTGAACTCCACGTTCTTAGAACACTTACTTTTAAAAACTGGAAATTGTAAATTATTTTTTCTGACTCTATGAAGTGTTTACAAATCTTCTGCCAGGCTCGTGTCCATTTTACAACCCCGGAAATGTCTTTCTCGAGGACCTGGGAACCATCTCTTTAAAAGGTAACTTTGAAAAAGGAGTGAACACCCCTATATCTCCTAGTCTCTGTGGGAGCTTAGGACCTAACCTCTTAGATGGGTGGCAATTAGCAGACAAAGATGGCTTAGTCAGAGAGAAAAACAAAAACAAAAACAAAAAACAGGTTCAGGAATAACTTGACAAAGCCCACTGATCAAACTCTGCCTACAATGTCCTCCAGAACTCTCCCATGGCTCAACACAGTGCTTTTGTTTGGGAGGTCCAGTTTCTCCCTTCTATTGCAGTAGTTTTGAATAAAGTCTTCCTTGACTATTTAATTTTAGCTAGCGCACACAGAGCCCAAGGGTCTTTTCCTGGCACTCACATTTTACATGAAAAATTCAAAGAAAAATGTAACTTACCTGGACACTTAAACATTTTTCTATGAAAACCAACATATGCATGTTATGGAGAATTCAGTGTTCATATGTACTTATGAGGTGTACTTCCAAATAATGACTGATAAATTTGGTCTGAACTTACAGGTTCCCTTGTTTACTGACATTCACTCTTCTCCTGAGAAAATTACAGCAGAAAATTGTGAAAAGTTCTGTCTCAAGGTATCTGTCAGGTTTATAAGTGGTAGAGCCAGGATCCAGCAGCTACACTAAACTATGAGTTATTAACAGGAATCATTATTTCTATATCTTAAACAAAAGCATTTTTGCTTAGACTATTGAGTGTTTGAATTTTTATGCACCTCATTTTAAAAATAAATGCACTGCCTTGCTGTTCAGGGATTTAATAATTTTGCATTGGTTTTCCACTTTTAAAGCAGCTGAGTCTTGAAGCTTGTATTTTGATTTGAAAAACATATTACTAACATCTTTACATGAATTCTCTACATATAGAATAGCTGTGTTTGAATTTTTACACGGATAAAATGTATCCAGAAATAGACCTTTTAGATGACCCCTGAGATTTCTCATCAAAGTGCTGTTAGATTTTTGTTAGTGATAACTATGTGAAATTTGGAAACCAAGAAATTTGTTGTGGTGATGCTTCCTTAGTTTACCAAGGAAAACCACTCTTTCCAATGAACATGCAGGATAAATGGTGTCAATGAGGCCTGAAATTGTGATGAGCTTTGAACATTCCAGTGCTCCTCCCAGGATTAATATCCAGAAAGATTCTGATACTAAATCTGTTGCATTAAAATTCCTGAAGCATTTATGAAACATACAATCAATGTCAATTTGAGTCCTGTTCTGAAAAAGACAAAAATGTCCACATCAGTTTTGTGTTATAGTTTTTGTTTTTCACTGCATATGAATATTGCACAATAGAGCACCCTATTTAATTTCACTGACTTGAAATCCCTATAAACTTGAATTGGAATTTTTACTCCTCCGTGGACTAGCTGCATGTCCTGGGCATATTATTTGACTTCCTTGAGGATTAACCACCTCAATTCTGAAATGCAGAGAAGATCACATATGTCTCACAGGCTTCTGATGGGACTTAAATGAAATAATTAATGCAAAGGCTTTGCACAGTGCCTGTCACGTTGTAACCACTCAATTAGTGGTGACAGGGGTGGTGGCCATAGTGGGTATAAGTTGGTCAAGTTATCATAACTGGTGGGTTTTACCTATGCTGGATGACTCTTTAAATCCAGTCCATTTCGAAAAGAGATGTAGAGACAAGTTTACCATGAAATTACTGAAGCTTAACTTTCAGGCATTCTCATTTGTACAGATAGCTTCCTATGCATATATTTACTTCCTTACGCGATGTCCACATTTATAATTTTATATTCTTTTCTTAAAGAGGGTCCCAGAACCTTTTTCTTTTTTCTACTTTATTTTTTTTCAGTGTTCCAAGATTCATTGCCCATTCCCCACACCCAGTGATTTTATAATATTTGGGTCTGGATCCATGTCTGCATACTTTTTTACTGAACTTTTAGGTTAACACAGAAAACAATTTCATGTATCCAACAAAAAAATATATGTGTATACATAAGGAATTTAAAGCATATAATGAAACCGCTTAATAGAAAAGAGGCAGTATTCATTAATAAATGGATTATATCAATCATAAATAAAGACTTGCACTTGATAACATATATGTGGAATTTAAATAACATCTCTCAAATTTCCTCTGAGAAATCAAAATGCACAAAATATTAAGGGAGGAGAGGCTCTGAGAATATTTTAGACAGCATTTCAAAGGAGGGGAATAAAGATGTTTCTCCCAGTCTGTAGGCCTAGATGGCCTTCCACAATATCCACAGATGTTATGTGCCAAGGCTTTACTGTGAAAGTCTATCCCCATCAATTTTTGGGCTTGCTTGTTTTATTTTGAGAAGTTTTAAAACACACACACACACACACACACACGCACACACACACTTTACATTTACAAAAAATAAAAAAAAAATATTATTTCATATTTGATATTGTTTATGTGATGAGAAATTCCCTGATATTTAAGCTGTAGGAATATTAACTCTAGCAAAACAAAAATCCTCACACGTTCCTAGATATACTACAAACACAGACACATCTATTTTCTGTTTGTCTATAAAACAGCAGCTGTTCCTCTCTGTCAGAACATTTTATATGCCAGGGTGAATGAAATGTCCCTCTTCTTGAATTTTCATATTATTTTCATCAACAGCAAATGAAAACTTTTACAAACTGTCTGCCATGGTTTACATATATTCTCTAAAAAGCAATAATCTGTTCTAAAATTAAAATAAAGCCTCATGCTTTATTATGTGCCTGAAGTATTAAAATGCTTTCCTCTACATTTCCTTAAAATGACCCACCCCTAAATACTGCTACCTCTTCCATTATTTCATCCATCCGCCAGCAGTGTTCTTATGCCCTTGTTCTCTATTGAAGACAAAAGAAGACGGAAATTCCAAGCCCATCAATCAAAAACAACACAGTCAGCACCAAGTCCAATAATGAAAACCATGATTTCATAAATCATCTTCCACAGGTTGGGGTCATCTTTAAAGAAAAAAAATCTTATCAGGTACAGCTGAATATTCTCATGGTCTTTCATTCTTCAGTCTTTAATGAAAACAATAGAATGGCTGACAGAATACAAATGTGTAACCTTTCTTAACTTAAAAAAAAAGAAGAAAAAAAAAAAAAAAACACCCTGACTATGCCCTTGAAATAAGTTGAAGTCGAAATATTTTTCCATCAAAAGGTCTAGCCATTCTTTTCTTTAACAGTTTGGCAATGAAATAACTCTTTTTCTTTTTTCCTTTTCTTTTTTTTTTCCTTCTCTTACTCTCTTTCCAGATATGTGTGTTTAATTCAATCAAGTGGAGATTAAATTTAAGAACTCCTTTTCAGAAAGCTATTTCCTGGCAGTAACTAGCACTAACTGCAGAAGGAGGTTTGACATGGCATTCTTGTTTTAGCTGAATCAACAACTCTTGGGTAAATTCCGTTCTGTGACCCCAAGCCCACATCCACATATTAGGAAGTAAAATAAGCAGCTGGTAATCACTAGGTGGATTCAGACCGAGTGAAGATTTATCTCTTTAAAAATATGGACTCTGTATTTGCAAACCTGGATAAATAGGTCTGAGTAAAATAAAGTTTGATTAGGCATACACAGTACTGTATACTTAATCAAAGTTCTCAAATTGATTTTACTGAGACATTACTGCCTGGCATATCCTATGTCCTTAAAACGTGATCCGGTAAAATCTATTTTTTGGATTTGAATTAGCCACACTTACTGGGACATTCACCTTGTTCAAAGATCTAGACCCAGTTTGTATAACATAAAAGTCATTCAATAGTGGGACAGAGACATGGTGTGGGGACATTTCTTTATATGTAGACAGAGAATGACAGTGTACTGAAAAAAATTAATTGTTTGTGTGTAAAAATTAGTGAATGGGAAAATGAAGTAGAAACAGAAAGAAGAGAGACATGCAAAATGGGTTGCTGAGTGTAGGAAGGAGATGCCTTAGGCAGCAGTTTACATTAAGGTTTTCTTAAGTATATTTTATAGAATTCAGAAACTGGTAGAAAATTTATTCTTCAGGTGTACTTTTGTGGCTGACATAAGAAAACCAGTTGATTTAGCAAGTTTCCATTGTCTTATTTAGTAAGCACTCTGAAAATCTCTATTCAGAAGAGGTTGCTATTTACAGGCATTCTGAATTCTTGCCAATTTTCTGCTGGCTACATAATGTAAAAGCAATGAATGGCTACACTGCATTGTTCACACTTTCAACTATATGTGATTATCTGGTCCACCGGTCTACTGTAGCGCATTTCTGAAATGAACTGAAGATAAACCTGTAATAGTCCATTTCATACAGAGACATTTGTCTCAGTTTAAATTCAATGCCCAAATATCTACTTATTTCCATTCTGTTTTGTAAGTACAGTGTTTTCATCATCATAAAACCATATTAGGTTCCTGATTATACCTGGAATTCTGCAAGTTCTGCAAGAGAGCTACCAATCTCATTCCTGGTTCTTTAGAATCCCTGCTCTACAATGAATAACACAGTCACTGAAAAAAGGGCAGAAGAGTCGGAAAGAATTTATGGAGAGCTTCCCTCTGGATAATGCATGATGTCCAGTTTTGTATAAATAAATATATTTACTTGTATTACTAGGATACTCATATTAACCTTGCTTTGCTCACAGGAACACAATATATTATATTTGAATAAGAAATCAGGGGCGCCTGGGTGGTTCAGTTGGTTAAGCAACTGCCTATGGCTCAGGTAATGATCCCAGAGACCCGGGATCAAGTCCCACATCGGGCTCCCTGCTCGGCGGGAAGCCTGCTTCTCCTTCTCTCACTCCTCCTGCTTGTGTTCCCTCTCTGGTGTGTTTCTCTCTGTCAAATAAATAAAATATGATGGATGGTTGAACAAATCCAAGTTTATTATTATTCAACCAATTAGAAAGTGTTACTAACATGTTTAGTAACTACATTTTATTAACTTCAGCTAATCAAATTTCTTGTCATTAAAATGTTCTTAAGATAATCTGATTTTTAAAATAAAAGCTATGAAAGGATAAATGCATGATATCATTAGGTAAAATTTAAAATAAGAAAATAATTATCATATTTGGCTCTAGGAACACAAACCTATTTAGAAAAATCACAAACCCATACATACATGCAAAGACATGCCTGGGTAGAAAGAGATAGAATGTTGTTTATGTAATGTTTTACTTCTTTCACAAAAAAAATGGAGCAAGCAGAAGCAAAAAACTTACACAAGCATTTCATTTTTTCTCTATTTTGGAAATCTTTCATAATCAAAAAAGGAAGAATTAAAAATATTATTTAACAAAAACACGAATAAGCAGTAAAATTGATAGAAGTTTATGGATCACGTAGAGGCATTCTATTCAAGTTTTGCACAAAAGCAAATTTGTTGTTTGTTATTTTCTCTAATTCTTCATAAAACAAATTTAGAATCCCTCCTATAATGAATTTCAGATTTGTAAACAATTGAAGTTTCTTTGAAAATACAAAATTCAGATACAAAAAGAGATTGCCTTTCTGTGTGTATAGGAATGAATTCATAGAAATTAAATATACAGAGTATGTCTGACTATTATGGATTTAGCCTTAAAATCAATTACACTTTTGAGGAATCTGCATTGTTTTTTGTGTTTTCATACAAAGGAGGATGACTATTACATTTCCAAGTTTACAATGTAACATTTTCCTCCCATAACCATTAGTTTTTGATTTTGCTCCTTTTGAAAACAAGACATTTTTAAAGAATTTTTCTGAATGTCATTTCAAATAACTTCAGTTTCAGAAGAAAATATTGGCCCATATAATATTACTTTCTTTTTTAACTCTCATCAATATGAAAATAGTATAATAGCCCAGTATAATTTAATTTTCCTAAGTACAACTGAATAGATGCATTAACTTTATAAAACAAGAGTCTACAAAATACATACAATATTCAATAGACAATATTTGCAAAAATATTCAGGCAAAGATGTATACAGTAGTTCAATATGGTTTCATGGTTTCAAGTCCTTCAAGTGAAGGCAAGAGAACTACCAAATGAATACCTCGAATATTATCAATCATGATCCTAGAAGGTATGCTTCTCCTTTTGTTCTTCTATAATGCTCCATAAAGGCAAAAAAGCCAACATGATATTCTATGCCTTTGATATTTGCTAATATTTATTAATTAAAGTTTATACTTTAATATAGTTAACACAGAATTTTTAATATAGTTCCAAATTAGAAAAGTTCTGGGAAGAAAATATTTATGAAGGTTGAGTAAGAAGACATTACAGAATGGTTTGTTATTTTTCCATATATATTTTGTGAGCAATTCAGTATTTTTTTAAAGATTTTATTTACTCATTTTAGACATAGAGTAGGAGTTGGCGGAAGGACAGAGGGAGAGGGACAAGTAGACTCCGTGCGGAGTGGGGAGCCTGATCTGGGGCTCAATCTCAGGACTCTGAGATCATGACTTGAGTTGAAACCAAAAGTCAGTTGCTCAACCCACTGAGCCACCCAGGACCCCTAAGCAATTCAATATTTTGATTAATGGATCCAGTTATTGTTAGAGAATATCTGACTCCTTGTCTTTTTTTAATGATTTTATTTATTTGATGGGGAGAAACACAGCCAGAGAGGGAACACTATCGGGGAGAGAGAGAGGGAGAAGCAGGCTTCCCACTGAGCAGGAAGCCCAATGCGGGCCTCGATCCTGGGACTCCGGGATCATGACCTGAGTTGAATGCAGACACTTAATGACTGAGCCAACCAGGCACCCCTGACTCCTTGTCTTAAGCCATTTGGCTGCATACCTACAGGTGACAAGCTGCCACCCTCCTGTCAACAAACACATATATACACATATGTACACTCTGTGCACATGCTGGCCATTTTATCAGGACATGTTCTAATTCATCCTCCTCATCAGCAACAACTATCTTCTTACTTAGGCTCTTTCTTCCCTTAAATTCATAATGCATCTGTAGTCAACATCCCATGGTTTAGAATTAAGTTAAATGCTATTTTCTCTAATAGGGGTTTGTAAAGTACTGCCAGCAGACAGATCCAGCCCTGCCATTTGCTTAGTATTGTTGATCCGGCTTTCCCATTACAATGGCATGACTGAGTAGCTGCCAATTTTTATGACCAGGAAAGCCTAAAACATTTGCTCTCTAAATGGAAAAGAAAGTTTGGTAGCCCCTGGTGGATGGTTTGATATAGAATAGAACATAAAAAAATATAATTTAACTGCATATTTCTAGTGTCTTTTAAGTAAGCTTAATTTTCTAAAAGTAATATACTTGAGATTAAGAATCATTTTTTAAAACTTGCATTTTGAGTGTGACCTCAAAGCACCTCATGCAGTTCAGAAGACATATTGAACACTTGATACCTAATTGATTTATTAAATCATTATGGAGCAAGAAATCCAATTATGGTATAAACCACATTTCCTCTAAACTTGATCCCTTATCTAGTGAGATCACCAGAGTACTACATAACTGGGCTACATAACTCTAGGATTAAAGATAGCTTTGAGGACCTTTGACAATAATTATACTTTTAGCTTTTCCAATGAAACAGGCATTCTTAGAATTCTCTGTAATTTAAAATAATAATAATGATCATAATAATACTAATTGCCATCAAGGACAACATCTACTATGTTCTTCCAAGCATCTCTTAAAAGCTCATGTTGAAATTCCTCCCAGGATTGACCATTAAAGAAAAGTGTGTGTTTCCCTTTATTACACAATGACAGCCACACAATCCACTGTCCTTCCCTTTTAAAACTGGCCTTCTGGAAATCCAGAGCTAATATTAAAGCTCAATTTTAGTAGCTAATCTTACATTTCCCTTCCTGTCATGCTTTCCACACTTCTGTACTCCCTTCATTTAATACATAATTCTTGTTTTTCTTCTTTTTAATGATTTTATAATTTAAAAAAATTATGTATAATATAATCATTCTGTACGTAGGTATGACAAAAAATGACGAATGAACACATGCATAAATAAATGAAGGAAGGGGTGAATAAATGCATTTCAGATTATGGCATCCATTATTCCCAACAAGATAAAGTGGCATGTTCTATCCAATCCTATTTTCCTATCTCATCAAAACAAGTCACAACACAATAATACTGAAAAAGTTTCAATAGTGAAATTTAGAAACAGTAACTGATTCCTGACCCAAAGTTAGGAAAACTCCTCTCCCAAATGAAAACTAGATTTAAATATTAATCTAATCTAATATTGCCTAATCTATCTAAAATGTTATCTAATCTAATACTAAATAGTAATTAAATATTATGGAAAGAGACTACTGCATGTGCAAGTTAAGCACAGATTAAAAGGGTACCCATTAGGCAATTCAAAACTTATGTTAGTCTATTTACATCAGGGGTGACAAGTTAGTTACATCAAAGCAGATATTTGCTTAATGAGGAAACACCTGAAGGTGGTAAATTTAAGAGGCATATGCATTTACTCTGAATGTGTGTGGGTTAGTGGGGAGGGGGATAAAAGTTTTGTCGTGCTGTATTCCAAAATCCTTGCTCTATAATGTTATTGGGTTGGTGGAAGGGGGGAAAGAGGACAAGAGAATTCAAAGGAAGGTCAATCCGTTTCCACAACAGATTGTAAAACTTTTAGAGTGGGAAGGACAAGAACCCTAATCCACTGTTTGATTTTAGGGCCAGTTTCTTTATTAGAACCCAGCGGTCCCAACAGATTCCTAAAGCCAAACATGGCAACAAAATCTCTGAGGTAAAACTGCTTTAAATAAAAGAAATTTTGTCTGGTGACCCAGACTGTGGAGAAATGCCTGTTTCTGGGCACTGTTTGTGTTTGAGGCTGGGAAAACCTCTGTGGACCCAGTCACTTGTTGTTAACGCTGTGCCTTGGGAAAGCTGAGTGCGCACCTCAGCTCTGTGAGCTTGGATAGGTTATTTCTGCTGTTAGTGCTTCCATATCCTATTCTGAAAGAGGATCGTGATAACAGTGTCTTCCTATTAGGGTTCTGTAAGGACTAAATAAGTTCATATATGTAAAACCCCTAAAAAAATCAGGTGCCGAAGAAGTCCTACATGAGAAATTGCTTATTTCTATAGCCAATCAGTCCAACTGGTCATATGTGTCAAAGCAGATTCACCATTAATTGGGTTAGATATGTAACCATGACTGAAAAATGGGCAAAAGCTTTGTGATGATCAAACTGACCATCAACGGAGGAGTCAGAGGGACACTTTTTATAATCTCAGTCTTGTTTCTAATTAGCAGTATGTCCTTGAGTAAACCACTTACGGCTCTGAATCGCATAGCTGAAAGATAAAAACTGAGTTAGTCTAGAGCATCCCTAAGGTCTTGTTGGACCAATAATTTTATTAGCTATGAATTCTCTTAATGAGTATCACATTTTCAGACCTTTGCTAGGCATTATGAAAGAAACAGACAAAACACAAGCCAGTTCCTTTCCCCACCAGAGGTTCCGATCCTGCTATGACTGAAGAGCGTTTTAATTCACACTTGCGCAACATAAAAACATCTTCAATTATATTAACTTTGTTAAGTATTCTTCAGATTTTGCAGACCAAAGCGGCTTGAGGCCATTGGCAAAGTTTGTGCAAAGCCAGGATGACCAGCACTCACAGTTTCCGAGCTCCTGTCTGGGAGGGAACCACGGCAGTCTTATTAAAGCTGAGTCTACACTTCCACATTTTACTGACGAGGGATTACACTCAATAAAACTTCTTTTTTTTTTAAGATTTTTTAAATATATTTATTTGAAAGAGAGAAACACAGCTAGAGAGGGAACACAAGCAGAGGGAGTGAGAGAGGGAGAAGCAGGTCTCCCGCAGAGCAGGGAGCCTGATGTGGGGTTCAATCCCTGGTCTCTGGGATCATGACCTGAGCTGAAGGCAGCCACTTAACCAACTGGGCTGCCCAGGCGCCCCTCAATAAATCTTCTTTGACTCACACATATTTCCTATTACTCAGCTCGTCCCCTGCTGCTAAAGCAGCAACCCAAATAGATTGACAACCACGAAGCGAGGAGGCCTTGTCCTCTCCAGATTAACAGCGATGACGAGAGGGAGCCCTGTGTCTCCCAGTAGGCAGGGCTGTGAGGGTGTTTGTGGCTTCAGTCCTCTTTATGTCCTTTCCTTACCCTCAAGACTATTATTTTTGTTGGCACCTTGTCCCTTTAACTTCTTAAGCTGATAAATATTATGTAACAAAATGTCAGTGACAGTGGACTTCCCTGAATTTGTATGAAATGTGCATATAATGACCTTTTTTTCTCTCTCTCTCCCATTTAATTTGGAATTTATAATTGTCCTGAAATTCCTTCAGCCTTCTTTTCTGTGAATAAAAGAAATAAGTAATCTGAACCTGAACTAAATACATCAATTTTTTTTTTTTTTTTTGTCTCTGTGTGGGAGATGACAACGGGTCAGAAATGACTGGGTATCATGGCCCGCTGCACTGGCCCTGCGGTCCCTGCAGTTGTCTCAGGGGTCACCTTCCAGGTCTGAAGCCACAGGAAAACCTATGAGGCAAAGCAGTCTTCCTGGGACCAGACAAGCTTATTTTACTGCCCACTGCCTTCAGAGCTGATCCATCAGGTATCAGATTATTTAGGCTATCTTTTCTGATGGCAGAATCTTCAAGTCCTGTGCATTGGCAGGACAGATTCTTAACTCTGGACTTTTTACTCTTTAGAGCTAATAAAATCCACAATGGAAGCACCTATGAACCCTACATGGGGTATTTGCCCCACAGTAACTGAACCCTGTGATGTCTTGTATTTAGGTAGCTTATACCTTAATTCACAACCAGTTTTAAAAGGGCCTGTTTCCATGACATCGGGAAACCCTTGTCTTCCAGGATAGAGGAAAATGAAATGCTTCATGATTAATGACACTATCTAAATACTGGCAAAAGCTGGCGAGCTCTTGCAAAGGAGGCGTGTTTCACTCCATTCTGCCCAACACAACAGCTCATTAAGCAATATTTTCCCCATTAATGTTTAGTATTAAACACTGAATGAAAGACTAAATATCATATGGAAAAACAAATTGAAAACAGCACAGTAGGGTTTAGGGTACTCAGCCAACAGCCTCCCCTTCATTTGGAAGACAGCTTGCATACCTATTCCAAAGATTAATGAGCAATCAGTTCTAAATTAAACCAAGACCTGCATTTAAATCTTTTTTTCCTCTGTTGAAAGCAGGACTATGAGTTATACTAACTGAGATAAAATACAGTATTAGCCTTTCCATGTGTTGTGTAATGTGGTTAGAAACATGAAAGATTGTTTCTGAAACATTTCCTTCACATTTTTTCATCATTTATTTTCCTGCACAATTTGAAAGGAAATGGGCCATGATGAGGTCAGTAGTTTCTGCCACATGATGTAGAATCTTGCTCTTTGTCAGTCACTCAAAACACAGTCACCTCTTTGAAGATAGAATAAGAAAACTGCTTTTATGAACATCATAGATCCTATCATAGGAGGCTAACATAGAATTTCAATTATATAAAAATTGTCAAAAGAAACTACCTTGCCAGCAGGAGCACTGATATTGTTATCATGAGTGAAAATAGGGAAGAGCCCACTATATCACTCAGGCCTCAGGATGCTCGTGGGATGCTATTATGAGATGTTATTATAAACAGGGACTCTTGGTTTAAGCCACAATGCGACTGAATCCTCAAGATGCAAAAGTGGTCCAAAATGAATTAACTTAATTAGTGGGGCTTGCTTTAGAAAAATTTGAGAAAGGAAACAATTCACAAAGTTCACTCATTATTTAAGGATTTTTATGAATCAAAAAAATATCAAGGGATAAGATCAAGGCATGGAATTCTTTCTAAATGCTTCAAATCTTGAAATAATACATGAGGGACACAGATAATATGTGCTATCAACATACGGAAAACGGGAGTCTGATGTAAATGTGAGTGGCTAGAGAAGATCTTCTGGAAGAGGTTTGGCTAGGACACCAAAGCTTTTAGAATTAAGGAAGAAGATTAAGTAACTTCAATTTTGAGTAAGAAGGATAATTCCGCAGTTTTTTTAGAAACATAGCTTCATATAACTTAAATATATCTCTAGGAGGTTGAATAGTGGCTCCAAAAAGATATGTTCTTATCCAAATCTCTGGAATTGTGAATGTGATCTCATTTGGAAAAAGGTCTCTGTCAGTGTAAGTAAGGATCTAGAGATGAGACCATCCTGGATTTTTCTGGTGGGACCTATAGCCAATGATAAGTGTCCTCAGAATGGATACACAGACCGCAGACAGAGGAAGTGATGTGGCCATGGAGGCAGACTAGCATAATGCAGTCACAAGCCAAGGAACATGTGACCTCCAATAGCAACTGAAGACATAAGGAGTCAGATCTCCTCTAAAACCTGCAGAGGGAGTGCAGTCCTGCCAGCACCTTGATTTCTGACCTGTGGGGCTCCAGAAATACAAGAGAAGAAATTTCTCGTTTTCAAGTAACCAAGTCTGTGGTAATTTGTTACAACAGCTACAAGAAACTACTAAAACCTCATATTCTTATTTGTAGATAGCATAATGGTAAATAACAGAATGACCTCAATTTCCTTCATTGGAGTGAAATGATAAGCTTGTAAGAGAACGCACTGTGTTCATTCACATCACTTGCAGGATGTTTCCCCAAATTAACCCCGAGGCAAGGGTGACGTGAGGTGAAGTCATAGCAGGGTGTTCAGGGGAGAACTGTCAGCATTCTTGAAAATGAACTCACTCTCTCATTTGCCTTTCCTGCACCGTTGCCTTTCTGTGAAATGCTCCATCATCATATTCCCCATTGCCATCACGGTCATCACATACAATTACACAGCACTTGATTTACACACAATTTTAGAGAGCAGGAACTGAAAAACAGAACTTAAGTCATTGCCCAAAAGTGAAGTAAAGCAACAGAGCTGACATGAAGAACAGCAACTGCCAAGTGGCAACACTGTTACAGGTAATGACAAGAATTCATTTGTTCGGGTAACAGATGATGTGTGCCTTCTGAGCATAGGGGTCATTCCCCAAACTACAGTTCAGATGAACTGAATTTACATATTATAAGGACAAGAGCTGATGCACTGTGAGTCAAGAGAAGGACGCACATGTACCGGGCACTCCACAGGAGTGTGGGGGAGTTTGATTCACGAAAGAGGTAAAGTGAGGGGTGAGAAGAGGTTAAGTTAAAGATGTTTATTATTGTTATTATTATTATCACTAGGAAAATGATTGAATGAAGTGATAGCATCTGTAGACTCACATTCATAATGTGTATTTCTCTGATGGCACAGAAGAAAAAAATCATGTATCAGAGCAGCAAAAAAAAAAAAAAAAAAACTTCCTATGGTTCTTAGAAATTTGAACATTTGAAAGATATTTAAATAGAAAATGATTTACCAAAAAGAACAATCAGGAAGTTTTGAATTGGGTTATACATTGTAGATGTAGTGTACACCAATGAAATCTGCACGGATATGCAGATAATCAAGGTCAGTAGAGTCCATTACGAAGTGATGCTACATAATGATTAATGTGCTTAATCATCTAGAATTCAGGTGGAGAAATGAGGGGAAAAAAACGAAGTGGTAAGGGGCTTTAATGAGTTCATGGATTTGCTAAGATAAGTGATCAACAACTTTATCACAATTTAATTACAAGAATAATTTTGTTAAAATCAAATTGAAAGTAATAAAAATATATTGAAAGTATCTTATTATGTCTGATACACCTTCATAGTTTTATAATCATATAAATGGTTATCAATTTCCTTTGAAATATGAATTCCATTTGTATCAGAAGTATCAGATTTTTTTTCTTATTATTCTTCCATTTATGTCTATCTTAATTCTGCCATGAAAGAGTGGCATTTTAGTTTTGTGAATCTTGTGTGTCTTGAACTTTTATATATAATTCCAGAACAAATAATCAGCATCCTTTCTGTTCAAGAATTTCTAAAGAGGGTACAGGCAAAGTTGACAAATTTTAAGACCTGTTAAGAACTCTCCTCTGTTCAGCAAAAGGGGAGTGTTAATGGTAACATAATTTGTATTTGCAAAATGATATGGAGGAATCTGGAAATGCGGTTATCAAAAGGACAACCGAAAGGGAGAGGAACAGAAGTGAGAATGTTTCATTATCCCCCCATCCCTCCAAATGTTAACTCAACCTCTGTTGAGAAGTGCAAAAGGGCTGGGGTGCCTGGGTGTCTCAGTCCTTAAGCGTCTGCCTTCAGCTCAGGTCATGATCCCTGAGTCCAGGATCAAGCCCTACATAGAGCTCCCTGCTCTGCAGGAAGCCTGCTTCTCCCTCTCTCAGTCCTTCTGCTTGTGTTCCCTCTCTGGCTGTGTTTCTCTCTGTCAAATAAATAAATAAAATCTTAAAAAAAAAAAGAGAGAGAGAGAGAGAGAGAGAGATGCAAAAGGGCTAAAGTGGTTCTATGAGCTTTCTAGTAAGCCCAAAAGAAGCAAATATGTGGCAGTTTATAATGATATAAATTGGGAAATAAGAATGTAGAGAATACTCATTCTTAAAATAGAGAATATTATTCTTGAACCGAAATATGTAGATACTTTCAACATACAGGTATCTTGAAAAAAATTGCCAACTTTTGCTCTTGTTTTAACATACCTGGCAACTTTCAGGGGAAATCTCTATTAAACATCTGAAGTGTGTGTGTGTGTGTGTGTGTGTGTGTGTGTGTGTGTGTCTGTGTGTGTGTGTCTGTGTGTGTGTTAGCATGTGCACACACATGCATGTAAGCCTCAGGAGAAAAATATCAGAATTTCACAGGTTCATGTCACTATCTATTTGTGGTTCTAACTTCAGCCCTGTACCCTGTTATATTGCCAGGCACTGCTTCTAGTTCTCTCTTTCCCTCTCCTTCTCCTCCTTTACAACAGCATTTCAAATCTCCCTTGCTCTCTATAACCCCTCATCTCCGCCAATTTCCCTGCACCTCAAAAATGGCCGTATCAATTCTTGACGACAGACGTCATTGGTAGGAAAATCCCCCAGTCTGCCACCTCTTCACAATCCTCTCTTCTTCCTCACTTCACTTTTCTGTTTTTGTGTGTTTCAAGTTAACACTGGCCCATAAGCTCTCATATCTCAACCCCTCCATGTGCACTCTGCATCCAATTTCCTCCCTGTATATGCAATTAAATATTATCAATTATGACTCTTTTATCTATGTTTCCTTCTTTTCTGGCACTCAGCACCTCAGCATTTACCTATGTCCAAATCTTTTCCTTCTTAAAACAAAAAACAAAAAACAAACAAACAAAAAATGTTCTCTCTTTAGTCCATTGACTCATTCTTGCTGCGTTAAGCCAAATTTCTTTAAACACATTTCTCTACATTGAATGTCTCCGACTCTACCATCCACTTATGGTTCAAGGTTCCACCATTTGACCTCTGCCCACAACATAAACTCAATTGCATCGCAGACATTTCTGTTCATCTTTAACAATATGAGGCTTCTCATCTTTTCAAATCTTCCCTTTCAAACTCTGTAGCTTTCACTTTATGGTCAAGGCTAGGGCTATGAAGATATTCTTGACTTAGCCCTCTTCTCAAGCAACCCAAGTTAACCCTTTGATGTCAGTTCCTACAATGCATTTAAATCCTTCCATTTATTTACATTTCCACTGCACAGCTCTTCCCTTTCAAAGTACTAAGATACACTACTTAATTGGATATTGGTCTGATTACCCCAGTAGAAGGAGCTATGACAGTATTATTCCTTGTAGTGCTGGCTTGGTGGCTGCATAATCTTTTAGATCTTGGCGGTCTTGGAAGCTCTTTATTTCTCCTTCCATTTTGAAAGTCAACCTTGCTGGATACATTATCCTTGGTTGCATATTTTTGTCATGTAACTTCCTGAATATGTCTTGCCAGCCCTTTCTGGCTTGCC
>PITA01022575.1:0-30070 GCA_004023965.1 Spilogale gracilis | reverse complement strand
TGTCCCCAGTACCCACCACCAGGCTCTCCCATCCCTCCACCCCCCTCCCTCCAAGTCCCTCAGTTTGTTTCTGTGTTCAAAATCTCTGTTGTTTCGTTTCCCTCCCTAGATTACCCTAGTTCCCATTTGCTTTCCTTCTGCCACTGTCCTCCAGTTTGCCCCTCATGCACCACAAGTAAGTGAGACCATGCGATACTTGCCTTTCTCTTCTTGGCTTATTTCACTCAGCATAATCTCTTCCAGTCCAGTCCATGTTGCTACAAAAGTTGGGTATTCATCCTTTCTGACGGAGGCATAGTACTCCATTGTATATATGTACCACATCTTCTTTATCCATTCATCTGTTGATGGGCACCTTGGCTCCACAGTTTGGCGATTGTGGCCACTGCTGCGATGAACATTGGTGTACATATGGCCCTTCTTTTCACCTCATCTGTTTCTTTGGGGTAAATGGCCAGTAGTGCAATTGCAGGGTCATAGGGTAGCTCTATTTTCAATTTTTATATATAACGTGTATACTTGCAGCAGCTAGATGGGCCACTGTCCTTGTGAGATAAGGAGATAAGGAGAGCAGAAATGAAGCAATTTTTAAAAATTTTCCACCAGTCCCATAGCTAGCAAGTGGCAGAAGCAGGACCCAAACCCTAGAATGTCCACCTCCAGAATTCGGAGCCCATGGTATTAGCCTGATACCCTGATTCCCCAAAGAGGGGACATTCCATGAGATAGTTGTGGCATTTGTAAATAAACAATTATATAGTGGTCCAGGTAAACAACTCACACCACATAAAAAGTCAGTGTCATTTACTTGGTGCTAGAATTACATCATCACTTCTCCACTGGGGAGATTTTCTTCTCCTCCCCAGGGAGGGCTTGACAATGTTTAGAGAGGGTAGAGGCCAGAGATGTTGCTAAACAGTCTAACTCTGTTCCTCAACAAAGAACGATCTGGCCCAGAATGTCAATCATACTGAGGTCGGGAAACCCTGAATCCATTGCAAAAACACTGGCCTTCATCTCCTCCCACCCCCGCCTTCGCCTCCCTCCTTGCCTGCTCCCAAGTGCACCTGCTCACTTACCCAAAAAAAAAAAAAAAAAAAAAAAAACCCTCCACTCATGCTAATTCCCCGAACATACTTAGACTTGCAGTGAGTGTTCTAAGTGCTCATCAGAGCTTCTGATCAAGCTCGTGCAGAGTGGGCATTCAAGAAGTTATGGCCAATAGAAAGTCTATATATAAGGAGAAGACCAATTATTCAAAAAACATAGATCGGTAGACACCATTTTGCAGACCATGTAAACGATGCAGACATAATGATTATCAGCATGTTCTGCAGGTGTAGCCCCCCGAAACTCAGCGACTCTTCTCAGATTGGCTTGGAGACCTGACTAGAGCTTAGGGAGCACGACAGACACATTTGAAGGTGCCCCCCATCCTGGCATTCACATCCTCAGAGAAGACTTTGCCTTCAGTATGGGCAAGACCACGCCTTGCTTCTAAACAAAGGAATGTGGCAAAGGTGATGGGCCACCCCGTGTGGGCAGCGTGGCAGACCCCACCTCGCTCACCGACCCACTGCAATCTCTTCTTTCTGGCTTCCCAACCTTGGGTTAAGAATCAAGGGTAGCCTCTGGACAACTAGCCAGCAAGAAACCAACAGGCACAAACGAACTGAAGCTGCGGTACCAAGAAACTGAATGCCACCCACAAGCACACACGTGGGGAAACGGCCCCTTTCCCAGCTGAGCCTCCAGCCTGGCTGACATCCCCACGGCAGCCAGTGAGATCCAGAGCCAAGGACCATCAACATTGTTCCTGCAACTGTGATCCCCAGAGACCACAGGAATCCGAGGAGGGCTCTAAGCCTCTACACTTAGGGAGTCATTTGCTCTGCAGTGACAGAGAGCTGATGCAGGAAGGCTGGGTTCCCAAAGCGCCTCCCTGTGCCCTGTCATCCATGCCTGTGACACAGAGCCTCCCAGCAACAGGGACGTCTTCCTCGGCTCTGCACCCGGGGAGATGAGAAGCCGTAGAATCACCGCGCCTGCCCAGACACCCCGAGATTTACGAACAGCTCTAACTTCCATTAGGCGGCAGGAAGGAGCTGGGCGTCTCTGCTCGTGTTTAGAAGTCCATTTGTTTCCATTCCTTGTCAGCAGTTTGCATAAGTGAGTGGTTTTATTTCTTGTGAGCGAGGAGGAAAAACGCACGAGTTACCCTAGCAGTGGGAGATTTGTCAAATAAAGCTTTTAATAATGGGGCTGTTTGACAGTTTTATAGTTCTTCAACTTCCCGACCATTTGAAGGTGGTAGGTTTTCAATAAAAATTAAGTCCTTTTCCAAGAGAAACTCGGTCCCCTGTTATTTTAAAACAACTAGTCCAGGGTGCACTGAAGCACCTTAATTCCACTACCGAAAGTAAATCTCCCTCCTTTTCCGTATTAATAACTCGGGCAATCCATCAGCCAGAGACGGACTGCGGGTTTCTCGCACTAGTATATCCAGGTGGCCTGATGAACCACATCTATAAGCAGACTTGCCGGGTGATCATTAGGCTGTTCCTGGAAATAAATGGCCTGGCCTTCTCTGCAGGTGACTTAAGCACACCAGGAGGGGCCCGTGGCCAGGATTCATTCTTTTATCTCCTTGGACCCTTCTAAAGTTCTCCTGGGTCAAAGTAGGTGTTTCAGAGACTAGCCTGTGAGGAGGGAAAGTAGTTCATGGGAAGGACCCAGGATAGAAAGACCTCGGTTCTAGAACTGGCTCCCATCACCCTCCACCTGTGGGACCCCGGGTTCATCCCCCTACTTCTCAGACTCTTAGTTTCCTTGTTTGTCAGAGGAGGAGAGGTAAAACCTGGAGGAGAGCTGGCTTCGGGTGTAGGAATTCTGGGGCTCAGTTCTCGCCTTGGTGATCCACGGGAGTGCTCAGGGAAGCCTTTCAAACAAACCCTCTGAATGTGCTCATACAAAAAATGTGATGACAGTTTCTAGCAGTTCTTAGAGGCCCAGAAAGGTTCGTCTCTGGAAACGACTGAGCCAGGTTCTCCTGGTTCTCCCTGAGCACTCACGCAATGTATGCTGTCCTTTTACTCTCCTGACTCTTATTATTACTGAGCATGTCATTACTGTCTAGTCAAGAAAAAGTCTGCGAAGTTCTTGCTTTGCCAAGACCCATTCTTTCTGCCCCCATCAGGGAGATCGTCTGGTGTCTGACGGATGCTGGCCTGGGGCCCACGTTTCCATTCAATAAGTGACATTTCTGAATACAGTGATGCTCCAGACCCGGCACAAATGGCCACAGGAATGGCGGGCTCTGAAGATAAAGACTCAGCAAGTGGGAAGGCTTAGCAAAAGGACGACTGCTTTTCATTACAAGCTCTGTGGCTAATCTGGACAGTTCTGCAATGTGTATCTATTACTTCGATTAGAACCGGGCTTTGGACTATAAAAGCCAAACACGTGAGTTAAAGCGTGTGTGTCTTCAGAACTAGTGAGCTGCTGGCTATGACTCAGGTGGACCCCAGGCCTGGACCCTCACTGCATCTCTCACCGAGCCTGAGCTCCTCCTCATCTTCTAGGGCTGCTGCCCCAGAACCCATCGGTGACCCACCCGGCACTTCCTCGGGCCCAGTTTCTAGGAAGCAACTATGTTCACGTCCCCTCTTCCCCCAAGGTCCCAAAGGAACCACCCAGTGCAGGCTCTGGAGCCTCTAACTCCTGTTCCCCACTGGAGGCTGCAAGCCCCCAGGTCCCACCCAAACTCCGCAGGTGCTGATATTCCAGCCCCTGTGAGCCTTCCAGCTGCCAGCATGTGCTCCCCATGAATGTCCATCACAGTCTGTGGTCCCCAGAGCCTCTCCCTTCTCATATCCTGAGCATGGAGCCCTCCTGTCCTACAGCACCCAGAGGCCTCAAAGGAACCCCCATCCACTGCCAAGTGTGCCTACCCTAGGTGTCAACAGTCACCACCACCATCTTCCTCTCCCACATCATCTCTACCATCATCCTCATTATCAATCACACTCCTTAATACATCAGAAAGCCCCCACCACACATGCCTCTGTTGGTGTTCAGTGACCACACGGTGTCTTCCTTCACTGGATTCAGACAGTTCACTGTGTGCCATTCTTACCCTTGTCTTTCCAGCCTGAAAAGGCAGAATTCTCTATGGTCTGTCTTCTATTAAAATAACTCTTTTCATTTAACCTACTCAATCTCATGCATGTTTTGAAACATGGTGACCCTTCGCCAGCGTCATTCTGACCTCAGTCCCTCCCTCCTCTCGGAGTGGCCAGGATCCCTGCTTGATGGTCTCCTGACCACTTTCCCTCCATCCCCACAATCTGCCCATGGGTTCGCTCTGCCCATTGTCTCTGCTCTGGCAGCTCTGGCCGGGGCACCTGCTTAGAACAATATGGCTCCATTATGATTGCTCTCTGTCATTCCTTCCTGGAATTTAATTGAATTTTCCCTTCCCTTTGTTAGTCGAAATCACATAAGAAAAATCTCCCCAAGTGCAATCGCTTTCCATTGGCACCATTCCAACCCATGTCACGATGAGGCTTGATAGAAAAGGGACTCGCTCTTACTCCACATAGGAAATAAATGCCTGACTTTCCATGGAGACTTTATTTATGGACTGGATTAACTCCTACAAATCCCTGGAGGGGAAACAAAGAGGAGGCTTCCAGACCCCGCACTTAAAAGGCGGAGGCCAATTCATCAGCGGCTGTTGCAAAGGAATCCTGCACCTGAAATTGTCCGGGGATTCCAGCAGGGCAGACCTTCCTATAGAATAGTCCACAGAGTGCCTCCACCAGGATTTTCCAGAGGGCCTGATGAAACTTTAGATCCCTACACCCAAACCTCAGGCCTGGTAGGTCCAGCGGCTCCCATTAGTGTGCCCAGGACTGTGGACAGTAAGGCGTGGCTTCCAAATCTCACCATGCACGGTTAAGCTGCTGGTGGTAAGGAAGGGGAAGGCCCCCAGGCAGGTCTTTGTTGGAATAAAGAAGAGGAAACACTTGTATCCCCTCAGGTACTTGGGTTACAGCACCGTAAGCAGGCATGGAGACAGTTGATTACCCCACACCATCTACCCAGGTTTCTCCCGTCTTCATTATACTCCAGATCCTATGTCTTGAGGGTGAATTTTGAAAAAACTTTTACACTGTGCGGAAGCCTTCTCAGAAGCTGGATACCTCTGGGTATTTTTAAATACATATTTGTGTTCTATATACATGTACACACGCACACATACGCACACGTACACCTATGTCTAAATACAAACATTGGTTCTGAAATATTTAAGCAACGAGTATCGTAGATCAAGTCTGATGTGCAAAGTTGTTCACTATGCATCCCGTCAGTTGTGATTCGTATTGGTCTAAGGCCAAGAGATATCCTGCATTTTCCACTAGAAGAACCTAATCCAGGTCTAGTGAAGGAAACCACAAGCCGGAAAGTTGATGGAAACTCGTCAGAAGGAGCCAGGAAAAAGAGAAATTGTCCTTTTCAAATAATTTGATGTTCTCCAGGACCATTTTCAGGCCGTGTACGGGTGTTCATGGTATGATGTGAGAAAGCCCGAGAGTGTTCCCTGCGCTGACTGGCCCTGGGAGGTGTGACAAGGTCAGGGTCAGTGGGGCTTTCCTGACTGACAAAAGTCAGCGGGAGAATGGTCTTTCCAGAGGCAACATCAAAATAGCGCTTTAATTAACATCAAGTAGATAACTTTTTCCTCAGTAATTTTTTTTTCATTTTACTTCGTATTAGTTAACATACAGGGTAATATTAGTTTCAGGTATACAATATAGCGATTCAACACTTGGGTACATGACCCTGTGCTCATCACGAGAGGTGCTTTCCTTCATCCCCACCACCTCTTTCATCCATTCCTCCCCCCCGTAATCATGTTTGTTCTCTGTAGTGAAGAATCTGTGTCTTGGTTTTTTTCTCTCTCTTTTCTTTCACCTTTGCCCATTTGTTTTGTTTCTTAAATTCTACATATGAGGGGCGCCTGGGTGGCTCAGTTGGTTAAGCGACTGCCTTCGGCTCAGGCCATGATCCCAGAGACCCAGGATCGAGCCCCACATCGGGCTCCCTGCTCGGCGGGAAGCCTGCTTCTCCCTCTCTCACTCCCCCTTGCTTGTGTTCCCTCTCTGGCTGTGTTTCTCTCTGTCAAATAAATTTTTAAAAATCTTTTAAAAAAAAATTCTACATATGAGTGAAATCATATGGTATTTCTCTTTCTCTGATTGACTTATTTCTCTCAGCACAATACCCTCTAGCTCCATCCACGTCATTGCAAATGACAAGATTTCACTCTTTTTTATGGCTGGGCCATATTCCATTGTGTATCTATATCCCATCTTCTTTACCCATTCATCAGTCAGTGGACGCCTAGGTTGCTTCCCTATCTTGGGTATCATAAATAATGCTGCAGTGAACACCAAGGTGCATCTTTCCCCCTGAATGAGTATTCCCATATTTGGGGAGTAAATATCCAGTAGTCCGATTACTGGATAGTAATTAACTTCAGGGATGGAAATTCCCTGGGGAGTTAGAAATTAGAACTATGCTTTTGATACGTGTGTCCTTAGCTTTCCAAACGAGTGTCATACCACTTGTCATTTTCTATTGCTATTGTAACAAACCATCACAAATTTCAAGACACAAATTTACTATCTCACACTTCTGTAGATGGTCAGGATGGGTCTTATAGGACCCAAATCAAGGTGTCAGCGGAGCTGCATTCCTTCCAGAGATTCTAAGGGAAAATCTATTTTTTGCCTTTTCCTTTCAGCTTTTAGAGGCCACCCACGTCCTGTGGCTAGTAGCCACCAGCTCTTTCCATCTTCAACGCCAGCTGGACGTGCACTCCCCTCTTTCTCGGACCCTCCTCTTCTGCTTCTCTCTTTCAATTGTAGGGACCCCTGTGAGGACACTCAGCTCACCAGATACTCCAGGATGATTTCCCCGATTTGTGGTCAGCTGATTCAAAACCTTAACTTCCTCACCAACTAAGTCCACTTTGCCATGTAAGGTACCAAGAGCATTATGAAGCCTACCACACCCTGTTTCCACCGGTAAGAACACAAAGGGGGTGCATTCGCGAAAAGCTCAGCCTCTCTGCTATCATCACGTGTTAATGAAACAGACTAGGCACCAAAAGAGCAACTGTCACAGGTGGGGTCGCGAGGAGCAGAGTCTGAGATGGGGACTAAGAGCCATGACCTTTACCAGCGGGTGCTCCCGCGAACGACCCGAGCTCGGGAGTGGGAAAGGAAGCAGCCTTCGGTCAGCGGGAAACTGGACGGAGGCCTCGGGCAATTCCACTCTGGAGCCGGGGTGCCTTGCCTGGCGACTTTCTCCCAAGCTGGGGAAGGCCTTCCGCTTTTTTTATCCTTGCATGGCCAGTGACTGGGTGAGGGTGTCCGGAGGGAGAGAGCGTCACCTAGTACGAGGCAGGTTCTTTCCAACTGAGAGCACCCTCAGGAAGGGACTGAGAGCTGAGGGTCAGGTAGAGTAACACTCACTGCCTCCAGGGGAATGAGGCTTCCTCCCCGGCATTGACCTCGACAGGATCAAGACAGCTTTATGAGCTCTGCATACGAAATGCCATACTGCATCACTTCCTGATGAGACCCTTCCGGCCTCTCTCATTAACCTCGGCGCTGCTGTTCCTTGCCCTTGAGGTCCCCGGGGCTCGGCCTGGCTGCTCTCAAGCTACCAAGAGCCACCAACACTTGCATTTACCCGATCGGAGTCATATCTCCAGGACTTCGTCCACATCTCAGATTCGCCTTGCGTTTCCTGGAGGCTTCTTCCATCTCTGTCGGGCCCTCTTCTGCCTTTTACAGTGGAGACAGATTTCACCGCTCGGTTCCTTTTTAATTTTTTTCCAGACTGACATGGAAAGCATGGCCTGGCTTTTCCAAAGCAAGGCAGGCAGCTCTGAACCACGACCGACATAGGTTAAGCTCTGCTAAACTCCATGACATGAGGGTTATAAATTAAAGGTCAACCCGTTCCCTCACATGGTTGCTATTGAAAAAAAGCCCTCAAAATGTACTAAATTCAGATGAATTGGGCTCTCATGTCAAGGCTACTGAAGAAACGCCAGTGTTGGAATAAAGACCTGTTTCCCACAGTGTGTTTGGACAGGGCCGGCCCCAGGCGATTCAGCCCCGGCCGGAGGTCTCCTGCATCATCAGACCTCTGTCCCTGCTTCCGGCCAGCGGCGTAGACAGCCATCGAGAGCCCCGGCCCACTCCTCCGCCGCGGCCAGTGACTCCATCCTGGGGCCAGGCAGGGTCTGTTCTACTCGGGGAATTTGGCCGAAGCTTCACCAAGGAATCAGTTTCCATCTCCTCGGGGCAGCAGTACTCACAATGACAAAGGACTGACGCTTAGGTCAAGTGCAAGAACCGGGGCAGCCCTCTTAGAGCCACAAAACACTAGCGAGGGATGAGGAACGCGGCTCAGCTGAGACCGGAGGCATTCGGCACCCCTGGGGGAGGCCGCAGGACCGCGATGCTGCCCAGACCCGGCCAGGAACGGTTACTTCCGCGTGTGTGCCACGAGACGCCGGCACGCACACAATCTCATTTTGGTTCATCACCAGCCCTGCCGAGTAGGTAGAGTGGGGGATCATTTGTATAACAGTTCCGTTTCTTTGTGCAAGATGACACGTGCACAGTGCCGCCGTGCCACCCCAGGCCGCCCAAGGACAGACCAAGAAACCCAGCTGTGACGCTCGGGGCATCGCCAACATGGCAAGGACCCATACAGTTCCGTGCAGTCCTAAGCATCCACCGTTCATGGACCCTAAGCCCCTTGCTCTCGATCTCACTTCCTTCCTCTGATTCCACTCTGTCATTTCTCCTTCTGTGGGCTTTTATCCCACCCAGGCTTAGACGTGGAACTAAAATCAGAGAAGAGGGTTATCTTGGTCAAAGCCATACTCTGGTGAAGTATTTGCACATGACCTGTTAAAAGGAAAACCCAAGCTCTGGAATACCACCCAGGTCATGCCTGCAGAGGCCTCTGGCTGAATTGGAACCTTGTGTCTAGGAAATGAACTTGACATCCCCTACCCGAGTTCTGAAGGTGACTCCTCCCATTCACCTACCGCCCTGCTCTCAGAACTTGCCAGTCCTCAGAACCTCCTTCCAATATATTATTCTAAGGGCCTACAAGACACTGATACTCTCTATCCAAAAGAACCATAACATGAGCCACATGCATCATTTTGAATTCTTAGTAACTACATTAAACAAGTAAAAAGAGATAGGTGACGTACATTTTTTAATTCTATTTTATCTAACCCAAGAGATCCAGAATATCCTCATCTCACTATGTGGCACAAACCACATTTCCAGCACCTACAAGCCACCTGGGGCTGGTGGCTATCAGAGTGGACAGCGTAGCAGACGCACAACCATAGGTTCGAATTCAACGTGCATTAGTGTAAACCGGAAACATTTAAAATATAGCCTCCTAGGGCCCATTCTTGGAGACTCTGCTTGAGTAGGTCAGTGACAGGACCCAGGAAACTGCTTTTCTAGCACGTGCCCTTAGGCACCGAGAGGAGTGGTCTGCAGAACTCTGTTGTAGACTTGCAGGGCAAAGCAGAAGACTTACCTAACCCTTAGGACACAAGAATCACCTCTGAGTAACCATCAAGTCCTTATAGCAAAACCTACATCCCCAAGAGGATACACCACTGCAATTTCTGTTCTCTGGCTTAAACTCAACACCCAGATTTGATACACATATGTGATGATACAGGCGCCCATATTGGAATGGGTCCCCTCACTGACCCATCACCACCCATTTCTTTAAACGATGTTTGAGGCAAAATATTAATGATCCTAACGAAACTGAGAAGAACTTAGACAGAACCCCCTTCTTTTCCAAGCCAAACAACTCTGAAGGGCAGTACGTCTGTCCACACTGTGGTTTCTCTTGGTTTTATTTTTGACATAGGGCTTGGGTAAGAATACTTCTCAAGTCAGAAGCCAGCCTCTGGGCTTGGCCCCAGTTACAGACAAGGTTAAAAAGAGGAAAGCACAGACATTAACACAGGGTCTTCCCACATGAAAAAACATTCGTCATCATTAGCCATCAGGGAAATTCAAATCAAAACCACTTTGAGATACTGCCTTACACCAGTCAGAAGAGCCAAAATTAACAAGACAGGAAACAAGTGTGCGAGAGGCTGCGGAGAAAGGGGAACCCTCTTACACTGTTGGTGGGAATGCAAGTTGGTGCAGCTGCTTTGGAAAACAGTGTGGAGATTCCTTAAAAAATTAAAAGTAGAGCTACCCTATCATCCTGCAATTGCACTACTGGGTATTTACCCCGAAGATACAGATGGAGTGAAAAGAAGGGCCATATGAACCCCAATGTTCACAGCAACAATGGCCACAATCGCCAAACTGCGGAAAGAGCCAAGGTGCCCTCCAACAGATGAGTGGATAAAGAAGATGTGGTACATATATACAATGGAATACTATGCCTCCATCAGAAAGGATGACTACCCAACTTTCGTAGCAACATGGACGGGACTGGAGATTATGCTGAGCGAAATGAGCCAAGCAGAGAAAGTCAAGGATCATATGGTTTCACTTACTTGTGAGCATAAGGAGTAACATGGAGGACAGTGAGAGAAGGAGAGGAAATGTGAACTGAGGTAAATCAGAGAAGATGATGAAGCATGAGAGACTTTGGACTCTGAAAACAAACTGAGGGTTTTGGAAGGGAGTGGGTAGGGAATGGGTGAGCCTGGTGGTGGGTATTAAGGAGGGCACGTATTACATGGAGCACTGGGTGTGGGGCATAAACAATGAATCTTGAAACACTGAAAAAATAAATTATTATTAAAAAAAAAAAAAGATAGGGTCTTCCTCTATCTTAAGAGTTTCCCAGGGCACCTGGATGGCTCAGTCGGTTCAGCATCTACCTTCGGCTCACGTCATGATCCCAGGGTCCTAGGATTGGGCTACTTGCTCAGCAGAGAGCCTGCTTCTCCCTCTCCCTCTGCCTGCCGCTTTGCCTACCTGTGCTCTCTATCTCTCTGTCAAATAAATAAATAAAATCTTTTTTAAAAAAAGTTTCCCACATGTGATCTCAGGACTATAGGGGGCAGTGATCCTAAAAAGTTAACAGACAGACCTGCAGATTTCCAGGGTCCTACTCCAGAGTGATTGATACATGGTCAAGAATCTGCACACTTCCAGAAACCCCTCAGCCACCATCCCCTGTAATTCTGTCACAGGGGCTTAGGATGAAACCAACGGACCCCACATATACCCCACTGGTCACAGCAACACGAAGCTACAAAAGATGACAAAATTCAGCAAAAAAACTACAAAACCACAACACTGGTCACAGCAACACGAAGCTACAAAAGATGACAAAATTCAGCAAAAAAAACTACAAAACCACAAAAACCATCAGCATGAAAATACAAAAAAAGATAAGAGCTATCTTTCTCCTTTAATTGTTCATGTAACATGTACAGATTTCCAACTACAAAATATTTGAACAAATACAAGGATATCGAATAAAATGCAAAAGTTCCCTCATGTTTTCCCTAAAAGGGGATCAGTTAGAGCCCACTGAGTAAAGAGGGAGTAAAACCTGAATTTGGAAGTGGGAAAAGAGATCACCTCATCCTCGAGAGCTTTGTAGGTTGTGGAGTCACATTTGGATTCCATCCCGAATGCAATGAAACCCTTGAGAGAATTTTGATGAGAGGGTATCATGATATTCAGAACATTTTCTCAGTTGTTTTTTAATTCCAGTATACTTAACCTACAGTGTTGTATCATTTTTAGGTGTATAATATATTAAGTCAACAACTCTACACAACCCCCAGTGCTCATGATGACATCCCCGACCCGTTTCCCACCTCCCCTGTGGTAACCATCAGTGTAGTCTCTCTAGTTCAGAGTCTGTATTTTTTGCCTCTCTTTTTTCATTTGTCTGTTTCTTAAATTCCACCTATGAGTAAAATCATACAGTATTTGTCTTTCTCTGACTGACTTATTCCACTCAGCATTAGAGCTTCCAGATCCATCCACATTGTTGCAAATGGCAAGATCTCATCCTTTTTATGGCTGCGTCATACTCCATCATAGAGAGCCTGGAAATAAGCTCATGATTATATAGTCAATTATTCTTCCACAAGGAAGGAAAGACTATCCAATGGGAAAAGGACAGTCTGTTTGACAAATGGTGTTGGGAAAACTGGACAGTTACATCCAAAAGAATGAAAGTGGACCACTTCCTTATGGCACATTCAAAAATAAACTTAAAATGGATTAAAGACCTAAATATTAGACCCAAAACCATAAAAATCCTAGAAGAGAACATAGGCAGTAATTTCTCTGACATCGGCCGTAGCAACATCTTTCTAGATACGTCTCCTGAGGCAACAGAAACAAAAACAAAAATAAATATTGGGCCTTCAGAACATTTTTAAAGATAGTTTTAGCTGCTACAGAGAAGAGACTCAGAGAGGGAGCGATAAGAATAGAAGCAGAGGAGCAGTAAGAAGGCTATTGATCTAGCTAACTGGTTAAGTGTTAAAACATATACAAGCCAAATTCTACTTAGACAACGTTCATGACTCGGGTGTGCTGGGTCAAACTCCATCTATCCTCCCTCTAGTGCACTATCGTGGGCTGGTCTTCCCAGCCAGAGTCATCCTCTGTCCACCCTGGGCCATGAACAGGGACCCCCACAAGAGCACACACATCCACACACTGCCTGAGACCCAGGGACCATTTCCAGGCAGACAGCAATAGTCTATGTTCAGATTTAGAAGAAAAAAAAATTTTTTTTTGACTTGAAAATGGCCTCACTCTGCCACACAGGCATTTTATATTACTGAACGTAAACTCAACATCTCAGACTGAAGTATCTGTATTCTGGTTACTTAGCTGTGACTACAGATGCTCCAGGATTATGGGGGAAGTATCTGCCCAGTGTCCACGCTGCTAGTAGGGACCCTCCAAACTGGTCCTTCCAAATGAAGTATAAAGACTGCCCATAAAGCAAATTCAGAACTCCTCTTAAAAAAATAAAAACCAATTCCCATCCCTTCCTGAATTGGCATGTTCTTCAGGATTTCAAAATTAAGCTCCAGTCTTCACCTGAAAACATGCTCAAGAGAACCTGAAACGAGCTCAATTGTTTTCCAGAACATCTTTTGCACACGGATGGTTTCTACCACATCTGGAAAACATTGCCAATGTGAGGTGCAGCTTGCACAGTTCGTCTGCATGGAAAGGGTGTGGGATTTCTGGTTTCTGGATAGACAAATGCAGCTGAAGGACTCCGACCACTGCAGAAATCAACCACTCCACTAACATTCACTTCCACTGGGCAATGAATGCCTGTTCATCTTGAAACTCCATGCCATGCTGGATGACGTTTAAAGTCTTTCTTCTCTGGTCAAGACATTGGCAGCCACAGCTGGTTAGGACCTATCTTGTATGTCCCCACTTAAAAGCAGCAGCCACTGCTGGAGAGAACCCAACAATTCCAGCAGAAGGAAAGAAAGACCAGATCTTTTATCTGGAGTCAGTGAAGTAGGTTCACTCAGATCTTTGGAATCATGTACAATTTGCAAATGATGATGTCCCTCATCCATGTGTTTCTGGGATGGTTTCTAGATCAACCAAGTTAGTGGGTGACAAAGAGAAGGATAAGAAGAGGGGTTAAGGAGGCACAGGTCTCTTGGTTTGGAGCAGGAGATGCTGTGAGAGGCCAGCTGTCCAACGGCAGCCTGATTGGTGACCTGAGGTTCCACCTGAGTGAGCCGTCCATCTATCCATCGTGGGCAAAGCCTACTAAGTCCCTTCTCTTTGAGCATTTGCAACACAGCTTCTGTTTCCAAATCTGTGAATCTGGGAGGCAAACAGGAATGGCATTTCTGGACCAGTTCACATACTACTAACTCGCTCTCTGGTCCTCTGAAATCTTTCTCCGCCATTCCACAGCCTTCATATTCAGCATCAACAATTAATGTTTACTCTGTTGGAGGGATTTTACAATTATCTCATCTGACCCTTGCCGTCATGGAGGAGTATGATCATCCCAATTTTATCAGATTAACAGGAGACCCTAAAGGCAATGTGTGCCAGTTTATATAACGACCCACAGCACGTTAGAGTGTCCGCTCATCGCACACCAGCACCATGTCATCTTATGATGTTTTAATTGGCCAATTTGATAGGTAAAATGATGCTTCACTGTCTCCCCAGTTTCCAGTTCCTTGACATCCATTAAAAAAATGAACGTTTTCTTTATATGTGTATAGACTGTCTGTATGTCTCAATTTGGAAGTCAACTTTTCATGCCCCTTGCAAATCCTTCTTTGGGATTTTTAAAGATTTGGCATTGCAAACTATTTGACTTTACCATATTTCTTGTAAATCCCCACCCCACCAGTTGCCACATGCCCTTTATTTTTGCTTATGGTCCTTTTTCATTTTATCATGCTGTGCATTTGATCCCCCAGAACTTACTCAACATGCTCAATCTTCAAAATGGAATCTATTATTATTTTTCTTGTGATTTCTCCCATGTGTTTTATGCTTGTAAAAAGTCCTGTCTCAAGTTGAGACAACTATTTGCATTTTTTTTCTTTCTTCCTTTTTTTCCACATTTATCTCTTTAACTCATTTGGAATGCATTTGGGAACATAATAAAATTGTGAAGATCTAACTTTTCTCTTTTCTCCTAAACAACCAATTTTTCTAACATCACTTCTTGAATTTACTTGTTTCTCCTTGGCTTCTAATGCTTTCTTTGTTGTAAAACTATATGATATATATGCTGAGTAGTAGTTCTTTTATCCCACTGTTTCTTGGACCCATACCCCATGGTTTCAATTATCACAACCATATATAGTATTCTGTGATCTGTTCCGGCAAATAGCTTTGCTTTCAAAATACACTGGACCATTTTTTTTCTGTTTTCAAAATGTCCTTAAATAATCCCACCCACAAATTCTTTCAGATGAAACCTAGAGTGACTTTGCGAGATCCCTTAAAGTCCCCACAGGACTTTGATTGGCATATTGTGAACTTAGATATAAATTTTTGAATAAGTGACACCTTGGTATTACTTGATCATTTAAAAAAATGATCTATTCTTTCAAATATGTCTCCCACTTGACTTGGATCTATTATAGCCTTTACTGGATTTAATGATGTGGCAGATTATACTTAAATTAGTTAAAAACATACTTTAACATATATTTCTTAAATAAGATTTGTCTTGTGAAACATTTAGCATAGTACCTAGAACATTATAAAGATTTAGTAACTTTTAGTTGTCAATTACTATTATTATTTTCCTTTATTTACTTTCTTTTACTTTAAATGACTATCAGTATGTGTTATCACTACTATTATTATTTGTAAATAACTATCTTTCATATTCTTTATTGGACCAGAATGAAACAGGACCTGTGGACACTCCTCTATTTATGAGAAGCTTGCTTTTGTTCCCCATCATGCTTCCTTTTGTTTTCGCCAATACCTTATGTTGTCTTGCAAAACATATGCCCACATTCATAATCAAACAAACATATGTCTAATTCATAATTTTATTGCCAGTTCGTTCATACCAAAATATCCCCATTCTTTTCTTATTTTGTGATTGCTTTTGTTTTGTTTTGCTTTTTAAGATTTTATTTATTTATTTGACAGAGAGATCACAAGTAGGCAGAGAGTCAGGCAGAGAGAGAGGAGGAAGCAGGCTCCCTGCCGAGCAGAGAGCCCGATGCGGGCCTCGATCCCAGAACCCTGAGATCATGACCTGAGCCGAAGGCAGAGGTTTTAACCCACTGAGCCACCCAGGCGCCCTTGTTTTGTTTTTGAGTATAGTTGACAGACGATGTGACATTAAGAGCAGGTGTACGAGATCGTGACTGGACAAGCCTATGTACAGGTCATGGTGCACCCCCCATAAGTGTAACTACCCTCTGGCACCATACAATACTGTTATAATATCACTGACTATATTCCTTACATTGTACCTTTTATTCCCATGACGTATTCATTCCATAACTGGAAATCCGTATCTCCCCCTTTCTTTCACCTACTGTTTCCCATTCCCCCACCCTCTTCCCTCTGGGAGCTCTTAGTTTGTTTTCTGTATTTATAGGTCCAATCCAGCTTTTTGTTTTCTTATTCCTTCGGGGTTTTGTGGGGGGAGGAGAGGACAGTTGTTGCACTTATGAGTGAAATTATATGGCATTTGTCTTTCCCATTCTGACTTATTTCACTTTTGTTAATACCTTCTAGGTTCACTGTGTTGTCTCAAATGGCACGATCTCATCCTTTTGTATGGCTGCATAATATTCCTGGGGTGGGGGCCTCATCTTCCTTACCCATTCATCTACTGATAGACACTTAGGTTTCTTCAGTAGCTTGGCTATGGTAAACAATGCTGCAATAAATACGGGTATGCATTTATCTTTCTGAATTAATGTTTATATTTTCTTTGGGTAAATATCCAGTAGTGGAATTCTGGATCATATGATATATCTACAAAACATTCTCATTCTTGAGTCTTCTGTTTCAATTACTCTCCCGATTGGCTGGAATGTGCCTAGAAGTATTGTTTTAAAAGGAACAGATTTTTTTCTCTAAGCCATTGCAGAACCTAGAATAAACTTATCTGAACATAAAATTTAAAAATAATTTTTGGAGTGCCTGGGTGGCTCAGTCAGTTAAGCATCCGACTCTGGATATCTGCCTGGGTCATGAGCTAGGCATCCTGGGATCGAGCCCTGTGTGGGGCTCCCTGCTCAATGGGAAGTCTGCTTCTCTCTGCCTCTCTGCTTCTCTCTCTCACTTGCTCTCTCCTCCCCCTGTTCCCTCTTTCTCTCAAATAAATCTTTTCCAAAAAGAAGATTTTTAAGAAACTTTTTCAGCAATGTTCTCTGATGACAAATGTCAGCATGCACAAAGCAGAGACCAGCCATCAGCATGCAGGCTTTCAGCTGTGAAAGGAGAGAAGAGCATTCCTCCTTCACTGTTTATAGCCACCAGGCTTGCCCATTCTAGACATCAATGGTGTATCGACCTTCGTTTTGTACATCTCCACTCAGCTCCAGCGATCTTATGATAAGTAGAATGTTCCTGCAGATTCTGACAACAGTTTCATTATCAGTTTAGGTTTTCAGGGTTGTATGAGTTTCCACTTTTCTATGTCTTCTTGGGATTTTTTTTTCTTCTACGAAGCCAGAAAAGCATGGGTTCGATAAAACTTCTAAACAGAAGTCCATTGACCATGTTCAATATGCTATGCTATAATTTTTGACAGCTTAGATGGTTTAAAAGAGGATGAGCAATGGACTCAGACAGACCTGGTTAACTCCCTCTTTGGTTTTCAGAAGAGAAAACCCAAATTAAAATGGCCTGAGCAGTAAGTAGAATGCATAGATCCACATGACTAATACCGGTACAGGAGGACTTCAGCTGAGGTTTTTGCTAGTGAATTAACAGTATCGTCAAACAGTATCTGCCAATCTCTCTGCTCTCCCAAACACAGGGCCACCCTATTCTGCATGCTGCCTCATGCCAGCAAAAAGGCTATAACATCTTAACACCACATCTTCCAGGAAAGGAAAGCAAGAATTTTCTGAATTCTTCAGAAGAGAGGGGAACGGTCCCTCAAAGTTCACAAGTTACCTCCCTGCAGCTCAGTGGCTCTTTTGGGATGAGGCATCCATTTCAAAATCAATCACCTTAGCCAAGAAAGGGAATACATTGGCTCTAAACCCATCACAGCCAACCCCTAACACTGCAGTCTGTCCCACCTAAAGTTTATAACTAAGACCAGGCAAGACACGAGGTTATCCAAAGGAAGGTCATGGGTGTGTGGGCAGAAGATGGGGACATGGGTAGAGATGTGACAAACGATATACATTCCCCCCTCAACATGGAGGGGTCCTGCCTATTCTAAGTGACAAAATTCCACGGCACTAGTTATCTATTGCTGTGCAACAAATCACCCTAAGATTTAGCAGCTTAGAGCAACCAGCATTTATTATTTCACGGTTTCCATGGGTTAGGAATCAGGGTCTCTCACGAGGTTGCAGTGAGGGTGTCAGCAGGGGCGGCATTCCTCTCCACCCCTGCTGACAGTAGAGGAACCATTACCAAGACGGCTCACTTCCGTGGCCGTGACTGGTGGCCCTCTCCACCGAGCTGCGTGAGTGTCCTTACAACATGGCCACTGGCTTCCCCCAGAGTGAGTGTTCCAAGTACGAGAAAGAGCCAGGAGAAAGCAACAGAGACTTTAGGACCCAGGCTCCAAAGATGCACGCTGTCCCCTCCGCAGTATTCCATTTGTTGGAAGTGATTCAGTAAGTTCAGTCCATGTGCAAGGGGAAGAGTGACACCAACGACTCATGGATATTGTCCAACCACCAGACCCATCTCAAACGCACTCAAACCACAAAGGGGGTTTCTCGGCTTCAAAGTAGAGGCAAATACTGTGGGGACCCTCGGTGTGGAGGGCAGAGCTGCATAAATCAAGTCCTTCAGAACTGGAACTGGGCACGCAACTCAACCGGCCACAGATTTTCCTTCTGTTTCTCATCTTTGCTTACTCTGGTTCTCTTTCCTGGTTGGCCTCATTTTTCTTTTCCCCTAAAACAGAAGGAAAAATACCTCTACATGAGGGGCGGGATAACCACTGAGACTCCAGCCTAGCAATCCAACAGGGAAAAGATTCTTTCTTCCACTCGGTTAACTGAAGAGAGTTAGTTCCAGAGAAGGGTTCTCCCCAGACAGGCCGAGTCAGCATCCACTCCACCCGAGATCAATCTTGGTGGATTAATGGATCCAGTGGTGGCTCAAACTCACCCAGAAGATGAGGACCATGATAAGTTTGGCCTCCATCACATACTCAGTCCCCATAGGTCAGAAAGATGAGGTCATTTTCAACATAAGGAAAGATGGGAAGAAAGAACTTTCATTGTGCTCTATGGCCACTCCTGACCTATGCAACCTTGGACAATGTACTTGACCTCTCTGTGGCCCAGCTTCTTCACCTTCAAAATGTGAATAATAATGCCTCTGCATAGGACTGGTTTCACGTCATGAGATGATGCATGAGAAGTGCCTAATACAGATACTGACGTCCTGCAAGTGCTTAAGACACAGAGCTTCCATCGCACATTATCATTAGCTCTTGTTCTTGATGCCTTTTGTGAAAATAAGCTCCTTAAGGGTAAAGCTCAAGCCCCCATCAAGTAAGAGCCTTAGTGGTTTTGCCAAAATGGGGGAGAAAAATGTGCCACCCCATGGGTTCAATATGAAATGTTAATGTGGCTCATTAGAAAAGGGAGCAGGCCTCGCACAAATCTCTGCATTCTAGGAGGCCAGTGGAAATCCGCAGCCATGCGCCCCATAATATATTCTGCTGGTGCTGCTAGTAATAAAGTAGCAGATGTTGAACAAGAAGCCTGCCCCTGGCGATATCCGTTAATTGATGTGATGTGTGTTTTTATGGAAGCTTGATCAAGGTGTTTTATCTCTGACTATAAGGAAATCCTAGAATGGGCTAATTCAAAATACTCTTCTAAGAGAACTTTAGGGAAAGTGATTATCAAAAATCATTATCAAAATCTCTGCACCAGCAAAGAAGTAACTACTTTATTTAGTTCAATTTAAAAGGAAGGAGAAGAAGAGGAGGATTTAAAAAAAAAAAAATGAGCTGCTTCAAAAGGGAGTAGGAAGGGAACTGTTTTTCTGTTTTGGATGAGGGTTTCATTTTCACAAGTCTGATGTCATCACCACAGGCAGACAAAGAAATCTCACACACAGACACGAGAGAGGCACATGGACACTCACTCAGACAATATTCATGAGCCCCGCAAGTGGAAACAAGAGGAGCTAAGGGAAAGAAGAAAACAGACCCACAGACAAGAGGACAGACACAGAGCTAAACAAATCAAGGGAGAGAGACACAGATTCAAGCATACTTGTCTTACAAACCCATCAGCCCAGCCAGTCTGCACTTGGAGGGACAGAATAGCTGTGTCAGCAGAACAGGGAGAAGCTGAATAATTGACCTTGAAAGATGCCTGGGCCAGAAGGCGTAAATATATGATCACCACCCCAGGCAAAGAGACATAAAGCCTTAAGACAGGTTTCAACTCTTGGGTCCCATTTACCCTCAGCTTCAGAAAAGGGAAAGACAAAATCTACCCACCCTGGTCCATCCATCAGCCCTCCAGGTTTTATCCCAGTGGTGGCTGACACAGTGCATCTTCTTTGTGGCCTTATCTATGTTAATAGGATGATAGGAACAACTCCTCACGTATTGAGCTCTTTCCCTTTGCGGAGCACCAGGCTACATTCTATATGCACGTTATCTCATTCCCACGCCAGAGCTTCATTTTCGGGATTAGAAGATGGATCCAGAGTTAACCCATCTTAATCTTTGCAAATAATGCAAAGATCAGCCACCCAAAAGGTGCTTCTTTGAGGAAATTGCTAATCGGCCACTGGGATGAATTTAAAGTTTAGGAGCATCCAGCTGGAGGGTCAGGCTGGGAATTAAATTTAATATATTGGAATAAGTGATGAATGAAGCCTAATTCTCCTCTTGGGCAATCAAGTGGTTTCTAGTTTAAATCTGGATTGGAAACTGAATCCATGACATTAAGGGCCCTTGGAATGCCAATCTTAAAATGGGACCCCCAGGGGCAGCTGGTGGCTCGAATGGGTGGGTATCGACTCTTGATTTCGGCTCAGGTCATAATCTCAGGGTCGGGAGATGGAGCCCCTTGGTGGGCTCTGTGCTCAGCAGAGAGGCTGCTTGGGGTTCTCTCCTTGGTGGTTCTCTCTCACCACAGTGCGCTCTCTAAATGAATAAATAAATACCCAGTTTCCTCAGTTTCTTCACTAAAGACCTACCAGATTATGTAGCTACTCTGGGAAGCTGTGGTCAGTCTTCAGAGTTAGAAATGAGTGGCTGTCATCTAGGCCTGGTTGGGAGGGTACAGAGGAGCTTTAAGTCAGTAATCTCCAGCTGCAAGTAACAGTAATTCAGACTATACCATTTGTGGACCTAAAAAGATGAGTAAGTGATAGCCTTCCTACCCATCACAGCAAATTTTACCCAAGTTCAGGAAATAGTCCTGATAGAAAAGTGTTTCTTATAAGGTTCAGGGGTCTGATAGGATTCAAGGGCAGGAATGTAGTGGGGCCACAGGAAGAAGTCGAAAAAATGAAAATCTACCCATGACTAACTCCTCTCCACTTGTCACCTGTATTTCTAATATTCAGAGTGATTCTCAAACCCGTAGCATGCATGCCAAAGTAATAATTATAATCATGGCTATGCCTCATCTCCTGAATTTCTATATACCATTTTGATAGAAGCCAGAGCCTTTTAGGAAAATTTCATGACAAAGAAACCAGGACTGGCCCAGCGGGTGTGATGTGAGCACCCCTAGTCCAATAAAGCTGGGCCGAGAGTTCAAATCACATCGTCCACCACGCTTATGACTCTTTGGGTGGGGAGGGGAAGTCTCCAGAGAAAGAGAAATTTTTGCCAACAAGTAAGACCCACTAAGAGGTGTCTGCTACAAAGAGAGGAGGAGAAGGGAATAGTGGATATGCTGGCACCTAACATTTTTCAGTGTTTCTGTGTATCAGGCATTCTGCCAAGGAAGTACTTAAATAGTTTACGTCAACTCTTTATTTTTCCAAATTATGCATCTAAAAACTCTTTTTTCCATAGGGGTTCAAAACAAGCCCAAAAGAGTCCACGAAGATCAAAATCATTCCAGCCTCTTGGGTCTCTTTCCACTCCAGAAAAAATTTCCTCTCCCAATTACAAAGCAGAACTCCCACACTCATAAATGGAAGCACACAACATAGAGAGGGGTTGTTATTTATTTTAGCAACAGTCAAGAATGTTCAATTATATTTATCTCAAGCCCAATCCATCTACCCTAACATCCGTTCATTTGGTTCAGTCCTATTGAAAATAAGTGGAATCCCTCTTCCAAAATCGTCCATTCAAATAACGGTTAGTTTCCTAGACCTGCCACAGCAAAGTACCACAGCCTGGGTGGCTTACTCGACAGAAATGTATTATCTCCTTCTTCCAGAGAATAAGAGTATGAGATCAAGGTTGATTTCTTCTGTGGCATCCCTCCTTGGCTTATAGACAGCCATCTTCTCCCTGTGACTACACATGGTCTTCCCTCTGTCCACGTCTCGGTCCAAATTTTCCTTCTTTGGAGGATACAAATCATACTGGATCAGGGCCCATCCATATGTTCTCATTTTACCTCATTTACCTCTTTAAAGACTCCAATCCCAAACGCAGTCCTATCCTGAGATATACCCAAAAGATTAGGGCTTCAAAACACATGAATTTTGGGAGACAGGACTCAGCCCCTAATGGTCTTTGAAGACAGTTCCCTTTCTGTGCCCCATGCCTGTAATCTCACCATTCGGGAGCCATTCCTCACACTAACAAAGGCTCCTTGATTTCCAAGGTGCACTTTATCAAGGGATAAGATAAAAGGGTGTAAGCCTTTTCCCATGGGAGGAGGTAGGCTTTAACCAAATGCCTCATTGGAAAAGAGAGCTGGCTGCCACCTTGGATTTAAAAAAAAGAAAAAAGAAAAAAAAGAAAGCACTCTAGAGAATGGACTTGGTGGATGCCTGGGTTGGAAGGATGAAAGTCTCATGGAAAGAGTAGAGAGACCAAAAGGAGACAAGATCTAAGGCAAATTCCACCTCCTTCAATCTGTAGCTAGAGAAGCATCCTATATGACATAGCTTTGATCCTTCCACGGCAACTTCAAAGATGTATGGAGAGGACTTAGAACCCTTCTGATGACAAAATCCTTTTGCCTGTTAAGCACACACCATACTGTGTTGTGTAAGACCTCAGCATCGTTCACAGTCTTACTCTTCAACAAAAGCAGCCCGTGTCTCCCCATGACCTTCGTCCGTCTCCACTGAGGACAAATGCAGGTTAAGTTTCTACTCCTGCTCTCCTCAATCCTGCAGCAAGAGCTCTGCCCAGTTTCCCTGGGATCCAAGAAGGTGGTCGGGTTCTAAGCTTTAAGCTCCGCTCTTCCAGGAGATTTCTACAGGCACCATTTCAACTCCCAGTCCAGAGAGAAAGGGGTGGTGGTTGGTGATGAGTTAATTTAGTATCTACTGTCAATGTACTCAGTAGTTAAACAGATTAAATTAATTCTCCTTAGAGCAGCAGCTTTCAAACTTGGCTGCACATTGTCTTTACCTTGGGAGCTCTAAAAAAAAAAAAACACTGATCACTGAGTCCCACCCCTAGATTCTGGTTTAATTGGTCTGGGGTGCATCCTAGACACTGGGATATTTAAAAGCTCTCCAGGTGGCGCGAATTGCAAGTTCAGAACCACTGCCTTAGTGTGGTGGTTCTCAGTGTGGTCCCCGGAACAGCAGCATCAGCACTACCTGGTTGCTCGTTTGAAATACACATTCCGAGGCCCCAGCCCAGACCCAGTAAATCAGAATGTCTGGAGGGGGTGGGGGGCGGTAATCTGTATTTTCATGGACTCTCCCGGGTGATTCTGATGCATGCTACAGTTCAGAAGCCACTGTGCTGGGGGTCCTCAGGTGTCGGACCATACTCTGCGTGTTAGCAAATACAATTTAGGTCCTGCTCAGCTTCCTCTTACTGACTGTACTCACAACTGAAGTCCCTTTGGTCCATCTCCAAGTTTAGCCTCACTTCCATCTGAAAAATTCTCCCTGGAGCTAAGAAGGATGGTAGGCATCCCGGATCAGGGCTCTGAGGCTGAGCACAGAGTTCATCTCCCTGGTGCCCTTGGTGCCCATCTTTAATAAAGTGGACATGGTTTCATCCTTCCAGTTCCGGTGTGGCCCACCCATGCTGAGAGACACACTGCTGTCTCATTCCCCAGGATCAGAATGTTTGACTTTTTTTTTTGTAAGATTTATTTATTTATTTGACAGAGAGCACACGCGAGCAAGTTCAGAAGGGTGGGGGCAGAAGGCGAGAATCTTCTCGCACACTCCCCACTGAGCACAGAGCCCAACGCAGGGCTCGAGACCATGACCCACAAGATCATGATTTTGAGCCAAAACCAAGAGTTGGACACTCTATTGGCTGAGCCACCCAGGCACCCCCAAATGTCCTATCTGAATCATCTGCTTCACACCCTTATTCTACACTGGGGAACAAGCATGACCATGTGTCCTGACGCACTCTCCCTGACAGCCAATCCCGTTCTCTGAATTTTCCTCGGAAATGGCTGCTTATTTGTCTCCCTAACTAGTTCCCTACATCAATTTCTTACAAGAAATTGTGAATTAGGTAGGTGTAGGTTTATTGTTTGAGTATTTTTTAAGATTATCACTTATTTATTTGACTGAGAGAGAGCAAGAGCGTGCAGCAGGGGAGGGGGCAGAGGGAAAAAGAGAAGCGGAGTCACCGCTGAGCAGGGAGCTGGACTTGGGGCTCAATCCCACGACTCCAAGGTGACCCCATGGGAGCCAAAGACAGATGCATAACCACTGAGCCACCCAGGTGCCCCTTATTATCAGTCTTTTAAAAGTAATACCTCCTCATCATTGGAAACTTAGAGAAATCAAAGGGACAAAAAAGAAAATAAAAACCATCTTTCATCCCATCTCTGAAATAACCATTGTTAAAATTTCAGCGTGTTTACTTTGGTCTTTTTTTCCCCTGGCACTTTGCGTATATTATGATCTACTTTGTTCCAACAAATATGAGCTAGGCTACAAAAAGGCACGAAATATAAGATATAATGATTTTGAAATACCCTATTGATTGAATTATTGGTTTCAAGGCTTCACTCCCAGTAGCATATTCTATATACACATCTTTGACATAATGGGTGGAATAGATATCCCCACACACACACATCCTGACCTTGAAACTGGCCACGTCAGTTGCTTTGGCTAAAGAGATATTCACAGTACATAATACTCTCACAGGCATGAAATCTGCACACTTCGTCAGCTTATCCTCTTATAGTCCATTGATCCGCCAAGGGGATGACATCCTATGGAGATCACTGGCCCTTTAGCCTGGGTCCCAAAATGGCACATATGGCTCGGAGTA
Organism: Spilogale gracilis; assembly: GCA_004023965.1. NCBI lineage: Eukaryota > Metazoa > Chordata > Mammalia > Carnivora > Mephitidae > Spilogale > Spilogale gracilis. The sequence goes on along the minus strand of PITA01022575.1, from coordinate 4,912 downwards.
CCCCCAACACTGCTCCCAAGCAAGCCTACATTTGTATGCACAATAAACAATTCTTATCGCATGCTACTGAGATGAGCTGGGGGCCATTTTTACATACTTATTCTGGCGATGGCTGATCGATTCAAACCCTGCTTCATGCATTCTAAAATTCATATGCTTTCACAAGGTGACATGTGCTTTCACTGAGGTCAGGATATAGTTTATCATCAAAGGCATGTCATAAATTTTTTGGCAAAGGTGTTTTTTGTTCCTTAGTGGTGTATAAAAGAATGGTGTTCATGGTATTTGATGGCATCCTCGATTCTATGAAATACTGTGGGTGGAAAATCAATTATAAAATAATATATGCAGTATTTTCCCATTAAAATGTGCAGATGTGGACATGCACACTATATATTCTTTATGTATATTATATATCTGTGCCTGTGCTTTATAGATATTCTGTGTGTACACATCTATATGTGTGTGCATGTGTATTTGTGTGTGTATATATGCACACAGGTAATTTCAAAAAGTAAATGTGGTTTTGGTGGCAGACAAAAGAATATATATTAGCAGAATAATGTCTCTTCAGTCTGAATTTCCAAGTCCAGGCTCTTTATATACAGCCAGATAGAATGAAACAGAGGGAATTAACTCCCTTCATCCACCAACATTATTTCATTGAATGGGGGGATGATCAAGGATCAAGACAGCCGTTGGGTTGGGGAAAGGCTAGAATTCACCAGCAAGCATGACAGTGAGAAATTCTCTGCCATGGGATAAGTCAATGAACTCCCAGAAGGATGGGACATTTACCACTTCTTGTCTTTTACACCAGTTTATCCCAGACCTTTTTCACACTACAGCCTCTGGGCAAAAATACACAGAAAGGGGTGGGTGGCCTTATTTAAGGTGAGAGATCTCAGGAGACAGAATGAGGAAAAATGCAGTGAATTCACTCAACCCACTGGGCCCCCCAGGGATTAAGAAATAGAGGCTTAAGCTATGGTAATTGCAAAGGCCAGAATGTTTCCAGAAATTTGGAAGACCTGAGAAGTCCAGAGTAAGGCACACAGGCAGAAAAAACAACAATGAAAGAAAAATGGAAAAGAAATGTTCCAAAACACTGGTGATAGTTATCACTAGGTAATGGAATATTTTTTACACTTGTCTATGCCTTCCAAAGTTCCCACAGTGCAGATGTGTTGACTTCATCGGCATAAAAACAAAGTATGCTTATATTAAATGCTTGAGAAAGAAAGAAGAAAAAAATGGGACCAAAGCAATGGTACCAAGAGTTTGTGAGGGAGATGTACCCTGTTCATGCTTCATGGCTCGAGAGGCTCTCCCCCATTTTACCGCAGATTCATCACAGGACCAGTAGTGGTGGCTCCCTAACAGTATATAAATGAATGAATCATAATTGGTCTAATCTCTATTATTTCATAACTGAGAAATGACTGAGTTGTTTCCATGTCTCATACTATTAGCAGTAACCGAGCCGAACATTTTTGTACATAAATCTCATCCACCCCATGAGCATTTTCATACACCGGGTCTTCTGATTATCTGAATGCCTTGCCTTTCACTCATCTCCCTTTCTGGAATATTCTACAACCAACAGCTCAATATCCTCAATACCTTTAGCTCCACCGCCCGCTTCCCATCACTGTGGCCCGGTTGGGGAGCTGGAGCACCTTTGATCTCGAGCAGGCATTGACAAGGCCTGGCCTCCCCGTGCTTCCACTCGAAACAGCACTGCCACCGCCATGCCCATGTCTCTCAAACCCCTGCTCCAGCAAAACCCTTCCAGCAGCCGTGCTTGTTCATTGCTGGAGCGATAAATGATGACACTGCTGTTGTTCATCAAATGTTCAGAGTGACTGTGTCATCGGGGACACCCGTTGCTTACTGATTCCTCAGAAGTAAGCCCCAATACCTCTGTGTGTGTCTTTGTCTTTCTTTGTCTCTCTCACACACACATGCTTTTCTTTTTAAGATCTATATGATTTAGAAAGATTCCCAATAGATCCTGTAAGAAATGGACAACACTCATTGATTTAGAGTGACTTCATGGGGCCTTAAACAATTCTGGTGTTATGGGGGGTATGGGGACCTACACACACACACACACACACACACACACACACACACACACAAAGGTTAAGTAAACCTTATTGGAATGTTAGAAAGCCCACCAGAAAATGGTTTCCCTGTGGCTCCTTATCTCTGTCTTGGCATGGAAAGGAGGGGTGAGTGGCTTCTGACCTCACACAGAAGGCATTCTAGGCCTGAGTAAGTGCTTCTGTGGGCCCCTGGGAAGGTGGATCTTCAAAGCCTGGGGCAGGTACCTGGGGAAAAGAGGAGAGCTTACAATTTCCTGGGCTCCAGGGGCCATCCCGTTGTCCCAACAGCTATTTTTAAAAGTTTAACAGACCCCTCCTAGACCAATGTCCCAAGCAGGTACCTGTTGTCTGGCCTCTCTAGAACCCACCTGCTTCTGCTGACAGCACTCCAACCCCTACTTTCTGGGAAAGGAGTCTCTCCTCACGATCTTGGACATGAGGTTACGTGGACCTAATGCCACCACATCTGTGGCACCGAGACAGGCAGACGATCCAAGGTCGCCCAGTGAGACTACGACAATCCTTTGCACACGGAACCCGTGAACATCAGTCATGAGGCCAGAGTGCACACACAGGAAAACCAGAGCAAGACCTGGCAATAAAGAGACTCCTTCCTCCCATTGGAATGGAGCACCGAGCCTCTGGGTACTTAGACTTCGTAAGCCACTCTACTCCCCCTTCACATAAGCAATTGGATCTAGGATGTCTTTTATTTAAAGCCACCAAACGTGCTGAACGCCACCTGCACTTACCCTGTAGTGAACGAACCTAGCGGGCGCTCGGAGAGGCTCCGGCCATCGCTGCCTTGATAGCTAGCCCCTCAGCGGGAATCCCGAGCTGCCTCTCTGTGAACAAGGTTACAAGGAAGCTCCATGACAACATGTACAGGTTTAAAGAGAAATAAATGCATTTACGCTGTGGATCAGGAAAGAGATGTGCATCTGACCTTCTGACAATATGAGCTTGGTTCAGTTATTCAGCATTTATGAGCCTTGGTTCCCTTCCTATAATATGGGGTCCAAAAAAAAATCATAGGCTGGGGAGGGGAGAGGGGACAGGGAGTGCCTGGCTGGCTCAGTCGATGGAGAGGACGACTCTCGATCTTGGGGTCTTGAGTTCGAGCCCCATGTTGGGTGGAGAAATGACTTAAAGATAAAATCTTTAAAAGAAAATCATTAGCTCATTAGAAGGGCTAAGAAAGAAAATGTTGCTGAAGCTCTATGATAACACCCTGTATGTGGGGCCCTGGGGTGTACCTGCTGTACCCCATGCCCCTTTCTCAGAATAACATCAGGCAGGGCGCCTGGGTGGCTCCGTCATCAAGCATCTGCCTTCGGCTCAGGTCATGATCCTGGGGTCCTGGGATCGAGCCCCGCATCCAGCTCCCTGCTTGATGGGAGGCCTGCTTCTCCCTCTCTCACTCCCCCTGCTTGTGTTCCCTCTCTAGCTGTGTTTCTCTGTCAATAAATAAAGTCTTTAAAAAAAAAAAATAACATCAGGTGATCAGCTAACCCAGCTGAGCTTCCATTTCCTCTTCTGTAAAATGAGGGCTTTCTTACTACATCAGTGGTTTTCAAACCTGCCTGAAAACTGAAATCACCAGGGGAGTTTTAAAATATACAGATGCCTAGGCTCTGTGCCCAGAGAGCCTGATTTAATTGGTCTGAGTGGGGACTCTTGGCACTGGCATCTTTTAAATGCTCCCAGGCGACCTAACAGGAAGACAGAGCTGAGAACCACGGTAGGAGCTGAGGACAACTTTACAAGTTAGCACTCTAAGGCTCTTGTTAAGAAAAAAAAAAAATTTTTTTTTTGACTAATCATTACGGCTATAAATTTTCCTGCAGAAATATCCTGAGATGATGCATTTGAAAGCAAGCAATTGACCCTTCAGCCGAAAACGTTTTTTTAAAAAATCTCAATTCAAACCCTACAAAGTCAGTCTCTGCTTAAGGAGAAAATTAATTAAGAGGGAGAAATTGTTATGACTCTGAGATTGTTCGGCAAACTCTTTCACTGCCTCTGCCCCACTTTGGGTAGGACTCTGGTCTCTCAGTTAAAAAGAAAATCTCAGGGAAGAGAGATATCAATTTTATTTTGTGAAAATACTTGTGGAGCTAATGAGTGTGTATTTTTAATAGATCCCCTGGGAAAGGCTATACAGTAAATATAATTGAAAGTAGGAGATGAGGCTGATTATTCATCAAGCACATATTTTAAGAATGCAATTAGGAAAAGAACAGCAGAGCCCAGCACATGAGGCGGCTGCTGACAACACAGCAGATTTTCTCAAGTGTTTGAGAGAGCTCTCAGATCCCTGGGATTGGGAAAATTACCCTACTGAGATCACACAAAGCCCTTGCTACTTGCATCACCTCATATTTACAGAACAGCATGGAAAACACCCTCATCTCAAAACACTGAAGGAGCTCATGCTGCTTGCGGGCATCTCCAGGACCTCTGCTTCTAAACACCCCGTCCTGCCCAGGGCAGGGCTGCCAAATGTGCCGCAGCAAAGGGGCCCTGAAGACATCTCTCATCTTGGTGCCGGGACCAGTGTCCAGAACAGGGAGACGAACGGGAGAACCTCCAAGCCACCGGCAGGTTAAAAAGGAAACGAGGAAAACAACAGCATAGCCACAGCGACTGTACCCACATGGGTAGATGTTTACGACGGTAAAAGAAAGAATCATCTACAAGGACACATCAATCCCTAATGCTGGCAATCAGTGAGAATGCAGGCAGAAAATGTGACGGCAAGCCTGTATTCCCTCTCCAGCAGTTATCAGTGCTCCTGTGTATTC